>MU224413.1:4519422-4532857 GCA_018584345.1 Thuja plicata
AAACAGGGAATTGCACCCCATAAACGGGTTATGGGCGGCATAACCCGGTTATGGGGTGCAACCAAACGGGCCCTTACATTGCGTGGAGTGCTCGCCAAGTTACTACCAGCGGTCATATTTGGAGACAAATGAAATGCTTTGGTCAAGCCTGAAGGCTATGGGTAATAACAAGGAAATTTCTAGAATAACATGTGACTCGTAAATGGTTTCTCAACGTCTGATTTCTCCTTCTGTCGCATCTTTTACGGAAGGAAAATGTGTTGTTTTGGTCAAACTCATAAACATAGTTTCAATCATCTATGCTTACTCAATTAAAAAATAACTAGCACTTGCACCTAATAGGAGATTCAAGGGATTCAAATGCATAATTGTTATTATGTATTAAAAAATTCAAATGCATAATTGTTATTCTAGAATAATAAAACAACATAAAGATACGCCAGTTTATAAATCCAAGAAGCTGGCAAACCTTAAGATTCACCTCAATCTACAACTACAACAGTGACAAGTTCAATAGATGCAATGTGGTACTTGAGGGAGAGGATATATAATCATAAACAAAGTGTGTACTTCGACACTGCAAGGCTAAATTACCTCTCATAGTCTTAAAAAACTATACAATTTACAACACTACACCATTTATTTATCTACAAGTTGAGGTAAAAGCATATTTGAATTTTTGCATAATAGAAGGAAATGTATTCAAGTGTCATTGTAGCAAGATGTCACGATGTCAACTGGAGTATCAGAGCAATATCCACTTAGAATGAAATAAAATTACAGTATTGCATGGCTATATTTATATGTTGGAATTCCAAACATTTCAATAGAAAACACGGTCATTAATAGTCTGACTAATATATCATTCTTTTAATATGTCTAAAGGTTTAAAGTAACCAAAATAGAAGACTTTCATAGTTGTATCAAATTAATGCAACATTGAACAATATAATTTTATTTTAAAGACGATTAAAAGTGTGATACTAGAAGGAGCTTTGCTTTGCACCACATATCTAAACAGTATAACCATGGTTTGGATGTCTATCCAGTTGGTCCTCCTTAAAACAAGTACTAAATATTTTTTGTTTATGCTTCTTCATCAGGGAGGGTGAACCTGCAAAACAACAAGAATTATAAGTGGTCAACAATTGAAAAATGGCTAAAATGAAAGAAAGAAAAACCATGAGGGTTGAGCTATAAAATAGGTTGCGCAAGTAATATAACATACCTGAGGCGCATGCGAGATCAAGTGTAGGTGAGTTTCTTCTTTCTTTCTAATAATGTTGTATGGATTCTTTTTCATTTTTCAATAGCGATCGAAAGAGAAGGTTGGTTCAATGCGGAGACCTCGTAGGGATTTTACCCTAGAGACTGTTGTAAAGGTGAGGCCTTGTCTTTCAATTTTACCTATATCAATTGTGGCTCTATCTAGGGTAAGGCCCTGTGATTTGTGTATAGTGATAGCCCATGTAGTGGTTAGTGGTATCTGGGTGAGCCTGCCTCGGGTGATCAGTTGTATCGGAACAAGGGTTGGATGTCCTTCATCCTAGGGTGGACCATTATAGTTATCAAATTCAACTATAACATAAGCTGACAATTGTGGGGGCTTAGAGCCAGAGGGCTATACAATATCTTTGACCTCTCTAAGAGATCCATTGACAAGGCCAGCTTCTATCCATAGATTTGTGGTAAGCATTACACATTGAAATCTACATAATAAGACTTCTTGTGAAAGTTGGTCATTGTTATCAGTCTGTTGATTGACATTGTGTATTGAGTGCAACACAGAGTGCAATAGGTACATGTGGTTATTTTAGCCTTTTCTTATTGTGGAGTGCTACTAGTTCATTTGTACCAAACAAATGTATTGCTTAGTCAAACTCATCTCATTCAATTAAAGTTAGTTCCTTGTTTGTGAGTGTCATTAACAATTGCCAATCATGCTATGTTGGCTCTGTGTTACGCATGTTTTGTAATGCCTAACAAAATTTTATTTGAATTGGATCATCACCCTCTTGTCGAAAGATTGTATGTAATGTTACAACAGTATTAAATTTGTGCCATAGGTTTCTTGCAAGTGTGTGTGATGCATAGATAGGTTTTTCCATTATAGGTGGGAGTTGGGCAAGGTCTCCTATTAGAATTATAGAAATGCCACCAAATGCGAGGTGTTGTCGGTGTGGGATCGCTTCTCGTAATTGGGTATCAATTTTCAATAGTAGTTTTGGGCCAATGAAGCTCATCTCATCGATGAGAACGTATCGTATAGTTTTCATGTCCTCTTGAAATATTGTCAATGTTTGTCCTTGTAGTGTTTTAATTTCTCTGATTGGAATCTTGAGGGCTGCATGTATGGTCGATGCTTGTATATTAAATGCTGCAATTCCTGTTGGAGCGAGAACAAGGAGAGGGTTGACTCTTTCTGGTATGCAATTCTGAAGAAAATTTCTTATGCAACTAATTAGATATGATTTTCCAGTTCCTGTTGTTCCTTGTATGACCATGTACAAACATTGTGTTGCATAATTAGCTATGGAGTGGTCCTTAATGAAAGAAAGGGCTATTTGTTGTTGAGGTGATAGATTGTATTTTGGGGTGTTAAGATTAGGGATGGGATGAATATGTTCTTGAGACAACCTATTTTTGTGTACAAATTGAATTGCAATTTCATGCAATTGCAAAGGAACATTGCGTTCTTCCCATCTGTTAGTGTTGTCAAATTCATGCTTGCCCAACATGTCAAGCTCATTTAAGTTGATACTATTAGCAAGACCCATTTGAGACAACAATTCCCACTCATTCATTGGTAAAATGTCAGGTCTATCCACCTCACCATTAGAGCCATTTTCATCTTCTAAGGCAGCTCCAATTTCATTTGAACGATCAACATGCCAGACATTATAGTTTTGTGTATTGAAGTGTTTCTAGTTGCTAATGATTTCTTCTTTGGTCAGGCCAATATCTCTGTCTATCGCTCAGAAATGTTTGTACAGAAGCAGTTCACTCCAACAAAAAATCTTGAATTGTTCAGAGTCTTCTTCTGGAAGAGAGAAAAACTTGGGAAAGACTTGGACTATTGCCTTGTTTTTTCTAGTATGTCATTTGTATCTTTTGCGAGTAGCAGCATATGTGTAAGATATTTCTGATTCAAATAATGTAACTAGCTCTAAGTGAGGTGGACGTTGCAAGTAGGCTTGTATGTAGCTAGATTGTATCTCATCCCCATTCCTTGTGTGCTTTAGGCAGTGCAAAGTTTTTTTACCAACATTCAATGATATAAATTGTCCGTTGCAAATAACGAGAGGCAATTTTTGTAGCATATGACAAATTTCTTGTGCACTAATGTCTCTCTCATAAACAAGTTGGGCCATGAACTTTTGGTATGCTTTTATGGCATGATCTCTTAGGTTTGCATCTGAAGAGATTCTTTCCAACGTATCAACGCAACTCTCATATTTTTTTCATCTTTAGATGCACACTTGGCAATGTATTTGAGAACAAGCTGGTGTGAGGTGACATGTTGGCAATCTATATTTGCTCTCCATATGGATAGCATATGTGGGCTATGGATGTTCAACTTATCATCATTTCTAAGTGGTTCAAAGGATTTGTGGTTAGATTCATCGCAAACTAATTTTGATTCTTCGCAGGTTTTCCAAGGAGCTTTATATCTACATTCCATATGCATACCCTTTTTACATAGGAAAGTTCTCTCAATACACTTGTTGTGTCTTTGTACATGATTAACAAGCTCTTCATAATCAACATAAGGATCCCTAGCAAATATTTCAGATGTGTTTAGTAGGCATGGGTCATATGTTGGAGTTCTGTATATCATGTTTCCTATTTCAGAGCTGGAGCGAGGGTTCCAAGCAGAGACGAATTTGTCAAAGAATGATGTTGCTCTATTTACCTCGACTGGGTCTTCCCAATTTAGTGTATCCATGTTGGGTGCATTTTTTAGCCAAATAAATCCATGTATATGGGTAGAACCTCGACTCTGCCATTCATATCGGTACTAGTAGTTAACTGCACCCAAGAGTTTCTCAATTACTTCTTCATGAAAGATTGTGAACTGTTGATGCAGATAGAGGGTTGTTGTGTGTGGGTTTCTAATAACATTATTTGTGTGTTGTTTGTTGGTGAGTAATGAAGGTATATTGTTTGGCGAAAGAACACAGTGTAGATCATGCCACTTTGTGTCAGCTACACTTAATGTAAAGAACAATGTTGGAGAACCTATTTGGTTTATCATATTTGTCAATTTGATGCGGTGCTTGTTCCAATATGAGCATGTCCCCCGTAAGGTTGAGCCAAAATGCATCAGTTCTTCTGCCAATTGATTGTCAGGTAGGCTAGTTAAGTGGCTACGAAGGTCTTCAATACTAGTTGGTACATTATCATCGACTTTTTGCTTAATGAAAACAACAGCAAGAGATTGACTAGATTGACGCATCATAAGGTTTAGAAGGTAGTATCTAAAGTGTGGGTGCTGCCCAAATCTGTTATCATGATATCGCATTAGATGTAAAGCATATTCATGGAGTTGCACATTCCAATCTCGCGGCTGCATGGGTAGTGCATTTCCATTTGGGAAAAGAGTAGGAAATGCCATGTCAAATAAGCCCTTAGCAGTGTACTCATTAATCGAGGTTGAACTAATGTGTGGCCAGTCAATAATGGAGTCAGGATCATTTGGGAGGTGTAAAGATTCTTTAATAATTTCTAGCTCTCGACAGCTGTTTGGTAGTCTTTCCATAAATGAGGTTGAAAATTCTGTTTCATTTTCTATGGTTTCAAGTTCAACTTCCCTTAATTCTGGGATGTCACTTTCTCTTTGAATTGTACGAAGCATTCAAGAAACATCGGTAGTGGAAGCAGGGAGCAATGATAATGTAGAGTCATCGATTTCAACGTCCTTGTAGTACGTGTCATATTTGATCTTGCAAGCTAGTGCATTATGAACATGACTTCTACTAACATAGAAATCATAGTTCTTCCCATGTGTATTAAGTCTGCGGATTATTAATACATCCAACTCTTGGATTCTACGTGGCAATGAGTTTGCGATTGTTTTTATATCTTGTGGGAAGCTGATAGTGTGACCACTATATTTGTATTGTCCACCATGAGCATGATTAACTTGAAAAATTGGATTAACACGTGCAATGAGCATCTCTTCTACTTGTGTGAGAACCCTAAAAACATCCGGTTGATCAAGTGGGTCCATATTGTTGGTTGCACTAAAGCGATGTATTGCTTTCTCAGCTACACATCTCCTACAAGTGAGGCCATTGGGTGATGAAAAAACATGCATACTAGGGTAGCGTTCCTTACATATAGAACATGTATGCAATTGTGAAAGTGCATCTAGTCTAGCTCTAAATTTTCTAGCTATCTCAATAAAGTTAGAGGACATGTTAGTATTCAGGGAGGTACGGGAAAGTGGACTGTGAGGCCTATGTGTTGGAAGAGGTATTGCAATGGGGGTATAGGGGTGTGAATCTTGAGAACTTGTAGAAGCTTTCAAGTGGGGAGGGAATGGGAGTGGTGGATGGTCCAAGTTGTGAGCACACTTGATGGTACAATGTGCACTTATTTCTTCTCTATGACGAGCATAATAAAGGCGGCTTCTCTTACGAACTTCCAGATCAGCGGACTTACTGTGGAGTAACTATCTTTTGGAAGCTTTTAATTTGAATCCATTGGATGGCATGCAAAAAAGGGACAATTTGTGTTGTCGGTATCTTTATAAATAGAAACTTGAAACAAGGCTTCCAATATAATGCTAGAAGCAAAATTAGATGTAGTTTTTTTAGCATTTCTTAAAGAGTAATAGAAAACACATGTCTACAAACTATTTCCAAGTAGAGGTTTATTGAATTTGAAATCTTGTAGTCTGAAGTAGAGATAGTAATTGTGGGCCATGGATAAAACTATGCACGATGACATAAAAGCCAAATAAATAGAGAACATAAACAAGGTAAAATAAATTCATGTAGAACACATGGCAGAGGACAAGTGGTGCACATAATAGACGCCATAACACAACCATAAATATAAGCATAATATATAGTCAATGAGAGGATCAAGTTTTGAAGGGGACTTCGAACCCTATACAAAAGAAGTGGTTACAATAGTAGTAGTCGATACAAAGAAGAAAAGTAGGAATAGTTACAACGAGTTGGGCAAAATAAGTGATTTTCGTGATGTTTTGCAATGCACCAATGGAACATGGCATGGGAATTTATTGTAACAAAAATTTAACTTCATTTGTGAAATCAACCCTATCAACTTCAACAATGGTTGTTTTCAATCATTTTTCATTGTTATATGTTTGCATATTGTTTGATAGGGTGAAGAGAAATCGATTGTATTGTAGATGGCTAATAACCTTCTCAGAACTTGCATCTTCTTCTTGATTGAATTATAGCATATAGAGGTCTTTTGTAGGCATGGCAATGAGTTTAGTTGCAGCTTCGTAAAAAGCAGTCGCCCATATAGCTCTTGTGGGGTCTTCAAGCTTGGCTTGAAGAACATATCTATAATCACAATCTAGAAAAGTAGCTACACATTTTGAACAAAACGATTGTCCTTCATAGTTTTGTTCAACTCTTTTTTTACACTGTTTTCCAGCAATCTTCATGGGACAAGCTGGATAACAAATTTATTTTGTCTTGACAAAAACCAAGGATGCTCTAACAATTCATTGTAGGGGCTTTGTCAAAGTTGAAGCGTCCTGCGTAATTTTGGAGATTTTTTTCCGTGGTAAAAGTCCAAGTGCATCTAGAAGGTATGTGGATGGCATGAGAAGATCAGCTCCATTCTATACAAACCAAGATTGTAGTTGTTTTGTTTCTTCGATGGAAGGATTGATAAACAACTGGGAAGTCCCTAGTGTACTTACAACCTTACCATTATATTCTGCAACCAAACCATTTTTTTTGCAAGCACGGTAACCTTTTGTAGATGGTACATCTCCTATAGTTGTGTGCCTTCCTTTTGAGCTGATTTCCCCCACAAAGTAACATTTATAGTGGAGGTAGACATATCTATCATTTTTAGACTCCTCCTAAGGACCTCAGTTGCATCAGTTTTTCTTTTTATTGAAGAGGAAGGATCCACACAAATGACAATTCCAACCAGATCAATAGAAGAGTTAGCAGGCTGAGTGTCGATATCTCCAATGGGTGTGAACGAAAATTGAAGCATTGGAATTAAGATGTCATCATCACAAAGGTTGAGAGTTGAATCATCTGTTAAAGTGATTTCTATATCACTGTTAAGCTTATTGTAAAACTTGTTGTTGTTTTTTTACGGTACCACGAGATAATGTATATATATGCTCCCAGCTTGAACTTTTTGAAAATGGAGGTCTGCAACTACATTGAAGCAAGTGACACAAACTTCAGTGCGCTCACAATCAATAAAATAAAAACTAAACATGTGGCCATCACCATTTTCGTTGTTGAAGTGGTGGATTTCCTTCTTCATAGTCACACGACCTTTTATCATCCACTGTGTTTGAAATGGATTCAAGCTCCTAATAGGAGTAATAGTAGTAGGGGGAAGTTTCTTTTGCAGAGATGCATGCAAGCCAAACATTAATTTTGTAGGATTGGGATGTTCAGATGCCATGAGATCTACCACATCCGTGCATGTATCTGATGAAGTTCCTACAGGTTGTTTTAGAATTTTTTTTGTTTCTTTGAAGAAGAAGGTGGGGTCACCTATTATATGATGATCCATGCAAGAAACCTCTAAGTTGGAGATGACAATCCACCTATGCATTCATTAGATATGTACAATTAGTATTTTGCTATAGTTGCACAAGAAAATGAAAATGGTTTATTGCAATAAAGACCTAGTAGCTATTGCCTCACCTGGAGTTACAAATAGTAGGAATAGTGAATTCTAAGTTGGACTATAGGCCCTTTTTGGAGTTTCCCTATTGTTATGAGGTCGTTGAACTTACTTGGCAAGGTTGCTTTTTGTAAGTGTAGCCCATATGAGAGCTCTAACTTGTATCTCATTGCTAACCCAATTCCTTGACCAAATGTTGCAATGGAAAAAACTTGAAGGAGCAAATGTACATCTAAGTTGGCATCATTGATAAGCTTTATTGCATTCTTCGTCAAAGAATGAGACATGGCTCAAAGGAGTGAAAAATGACCTATAAATTTGAATTGGTGTTCAACATTATGTGGAATATAAGTACAAACAAACTTTTACAAGTATAAAGTGTAATGCAAATTAAGATCATAAATAAATGACATGCAATTCTAAATTGAGATAGAAATGATTGATGTATGACAACTAATGTAAACGCATGTGTAGCATGATGTTGAAAGAGTAATCATAAAACACAATTTTTTTTCCATACATGATGTATCAAATATGTTTCGGAAAAAACAAATGTTGTAGGCACTTATGATTAAAAATTGTGTAGGGCTAAGGTAAGTTGCAACAGACAAATGGAAAGATAAGAATAGGTACCTCCACCCAATAAATAGAGAATATTTCTTTGTAGATATTGTTAAGGTGCGATAGGTGTGTTCCTACAAATTGGGAAAAAACATAAAACATAGTAAGAGAACACAATTAAATGTGTAATTTAACTAACGTTGGTTGTGATGTTGTATAAGGCATCATCACCATGCGTTAGTAAAAAAACCAATATCAAACAATTTTCCATTCAATTATCAATAGGTGGCAGCTCAAAAAAAAGTACGCGTAATTTTATTAATCCACATTATGGGAGCTATATAAACAATCTCAGAGTGAGCGAATGACCAATTGTACATGAGCACAATAAGGTATAAAGTATAAACACTATAAGTATAGATTGTGAAACTTGGTGAAAGGAAGTTTTTTGGAAGTGTATAGTTGAAGCGAGGTGGATCAATAATGTGCCTCTAATTTAAACCATCCCAAAATAATTAACAAACTTAAATGTACATATATAGTGCACAAAAGAATGGGGTAAAGCAAGAACTCAAATGTGAAGGTGTGAACAAGATACAACTTGGATTTTCTCAGATGACAACAAAGTGTTATAGAAACTTGATTTCGAAATCAAACGAAATACAACTTGGGCATTGAAATTTAAACAATTTATAGTGTAAAAACAAACAATGTCTTATTTCAATATACACAACCCAAAAGGTAGAATTGAGCATATAAATAAAAAAGTGTTGGGAACATAGAATAAACATGTGTATTCATAGTAGAATCAAATTTATACAAACTTCATTTATAGTAGTAGTTGGTGGAAGTAAGAGGAAGGAGTGGAAGATATGCTAATTACAAGAGGCCAAAAATCTTCGACTTTTCCTTTTTTGTAATAGGCGCAGCGCAAGTCCAAATAGAGGTAAACTACAAAGGGAAACTTCAATATACAATGTGTCATGGGCGGTTTAGGTAGTTTTGAAATGTACGTTGAATATCAGGGGCCTTTCCTTCTCCGTAATACTCGTCATAATACATTTCTCGTAGGAAAGTACAAAAGCCAGAATATTTCATGTATTATGAATGCAGCTCATGCAATGTCTCTTCCACCGCAAGGATCTCAAAACGTTTGACAGCACCAGTACGAGTACTCATAGCTTTTAGTTGTTCAACATTCTACTGGCAATAAAGGGAAATACTACTTGCAACATTCTGGATTTCTGTTTCATGAAACCCATTCCAATTGACAGACGTATTTGAGCAAGTGGATGGTTGTGGAATGCTGATTTCTGAGGAACTACTTGAATATCAATAATATGAATTGGCTGTTGAGGATTTTCCATGACCTAAATAAGAGATGTAAATGTTAAATCTATGAACTTGCAAAATAGTAGTTACAATTTGTATTCGCTGGGAAGACGACAATTTATTTAACACGATTTAAAGATGAATATATAATATATCTAACAACAAGAAGACAGGTCTAACAATATATTTAGATTAGGTGTTATAATAGATTTGATTATAAATACAGTTTTATAACAGCAGCTAATACCCATTATCAATCCACCAAGTTGAATATGCCATTTTACCCCATTTTAACTTTACCATGCCTCCTGCAATTTTAATCTACAACCCTGTTATGAATTTCTGAAGCTCTTACCAATTAAGCTCATCACGTTCAACCTAGGGAATTTTTTTAGTGTCTTTACATATATGAAAATGTTAAAATATCATGATAAAACCATACCATGTCAACAACAGAGTATTTAAGAAGTGGGTTTGGATTAAGGGCTGGCTCATTACATTTGATAACCAGTCTTAATGATTTCTAGTCCCTTTTAGTCATTAAATATATATGAAAATTATTTTTAAGTATATGAAAACAGTAGTCTATATCCATTTTTTCAGCCATTTCATCAACTGTATAGAAAATATCTCTCAATATATAGAAAACTGTAACTGAAAGATGCCTTTTTATTAGTCTATTCGAACCCTCCCTACCAAATACTTTCTTAGAAGTAAAAACATAAGATTGATTTAAAACAGAAAAAAAGATTACTTGAAAACATAACATAAGATTGATTACGGAACAAAATATTACTACAAAACAGAACATAAGATTGATTGAAAACAGAACAAATATTACTACAAAACAGAACATAAGATTGATTGAAAACAGAGCAAAAGATTCTGTAATACCGAATGCTGAATATAGTTTTATTCTAGTTACATGGCATTCTGAATATACATAATAATGGTATTTACACAAAGTTGATTTAGACCATAGATGCGGAAATGCATTCAACTGCGTGTATCTTTTCTTTACACATTGCATTGGAGTTGCTATACAATATCTAGATCCATATGGGACATATTTGTTATCAAAAGAATTTCTGAAAACTAAGGATAGTTTGGTTCTCCCAAAAGATTCAAAACCACTGGATAGAGCTCCATGCCTGAGTGGCCACTTAAAAAAAATCCATCGGGCTTTGCAATAAACAAATTAATCATGCAAGATAAATGGAAGCTTTCTAATGTAGAGCAGGCAAAACCAATATTCTCAATGAGACCTTCACGCGGGTACTATTTATAAGTTCTGAGATTCTAAGAATTTAATATTAGAAGTTTATAGTTCATTCAAGAGCTGCTGCATGTATGATGCAGAGGCAATATGTTTAAATTTTTATGCACACACTATCCTTATTCAACTAGAAATTTCTAAATATCGTCTAGGAGCCTAACAAACAAAGAGAGAACATTATAAATATAAGTGTCTAGCATCCACAACAAAGTTTCAAATTAAGAGACAACCTGACAAAAAAAATCACAATTATTACACCTATCTGAAGTATTTAGAGAAAACTGGAGAGGGCTATATCAAACAGTGCGCAAATAAAACACACTTTCCTGAGAAGGTATGGCTTACAACTCAAGCCCAGTCCATGAGCCATACATATGCTACTTAGCAATGAATACCTTCACGTTCCTGCTCCATATTTTTCCAGCCCAAACAATAACAATTTCACAAAAGAGTTAAAAAGCTTTAGGCCTTTAAGGCCTTAGTGTAACTGAATATTTATTTATAACAGAATGACCTCTCCTTCAGGCTTCATAGCAGCTACCTTATTTAATTTTTTTCTCCTTCAAAGCAAGTGTAGATATGGAGCCATTGTTATGATCCAAAAATGTGTGTATCAGAGTAGAAAATTGTTCGTGGACAGAGCACAACAACCGTGAGTCTTCTTGCATTGGATCTGAGTGGGTAAAAGGGTCGGAAGTGTTTGTTGGTGGTCTGGCACGCTCTGTAACTGAAAAGATGCTTCGAGAGGTCTGTTTTTTTTAGACAAGCTTAGATAGTATTTAGTAATCTAGAACGTAAACTTCTTAGAGCTGTAAATAAATTCTAAAGTTGGCGACTAATGTAAATAAGTGATTTTAAAACTGAAGCTTCACATTTGGAGACATTCATCATCCACCTCTTCTCTGCTTGTTATTTCTATTAAAAATTGTCATTGAGATCATTTTTCAATCTGTCAAAGCAGGCTAATTGGGTTTTCTTTCTCAAGAGTAAGTGAGCAGGTCAGTTTATTGTCTATGATGCTTAACACAGGATCCAGAAAATTTTCCCAGATTTGCACAAATATGTAAATATACTCGTTAAATGTCAGAATATGAAATGATGGAACTATTTCTATGCTAGAAATTTGTTGTATATCCCCATTAAGGTACATGAGAAAATAACGTTGTTCACGAGCCAAATTCAAGTTTATAATACATGATCACAAGAAAAAAATAATGGAAAACGAAACAACGAAAAACAAAATATGAATAAAAACTTGGAGAAGAAGCCGAGCACAAATAATGGAAAACAAAACAACTAAAAACAAAATAGGCATAATAACCTGGAGAAGAAGCCGAGCACTCGAAAGCCCCGAATCTTGTGTAAGTGTCGTTCCCTGCTGAAGTCGAGCACTGGAAAGCCCTAAATTTTGTGTGACTGTCGTTCTCTACTGTGGAGTTCCCCCTATCGGCTAACAAGCACTGGAAAGCCCCCAAATTTTGTGAGTGTCGTTCTCTGCTGTGGAGTTCTCGTATTTTATGGGTGGTCATAACTTGGCTGTAGGTGAGAAGTAACTTCTCCAGGGGATGTGAAACACGGTACCATGATAAAAATGCAGAGTATTGTGTGTGTCCAGTGCACTCTGCATTAAAGCCTCCCACCAATACAAACTACGACAACAAAAACAACAATCATGAAAACGTCTACAAACTATTGGGAAAAACACAGCAGCAATCATAAAAACGTGAAGCCCTTGCCTACGGATTGCAGAGGACTTAAATGTAGAAGTAAAAAATAATGCAGCAAACCCTGAGCATGGTTTGGAACACCATTTTTTGAAAAAAAAAACAAAAACCAGAGTACTAGCCGTTTGATGCGTGAGACCGGTATTGGGGGCAGCCGTACGCGATCAACCTCGCACTATAAGCCCATCGGCTAATAATAAAATTTTAAAAACAAAAAGAGAAGATTTAGTCAAATTGTTACGCCTAGCAAGGGAAGGAAAGTATATGTTGCAGTTGTCAAAATCATCAATTAGGATTGCCATTTCATTACTTGCTTGAAACAAAGGGTCCGTTTGGTTGGCGGAATTTGTGCATGCTGGAATTGCCTTCTATTTTAGAATTGTACTATACTCAAAATGAATTCTAGAATATGGGCTTGTCCTGTTTGGTTCACCTGGAAGACGACTGAGAAGATGTCAATTCTGCGTTTGGTTCCACACAACTGGAATTGGAATTGGATTTATTTTTTTGCATTTTTGTGAGTAAGATTAATATTTCAATATTGTTAATATTTTTTTTCTGTAATTTTTTTAATTTTACCACAAAAATAATGAATAATTTGTTTAATAATCTTTGTTGTTAATTAAAAATATGATTTTTCTTATAAGTTACAATATTTGAGTTTTCTTATAAATTACAA
>MU224413.1:4564236-4582919 GCA_018584345.1 Thuja plicata
AATACATATTAATATATAATACATATAAAATAATATATAATATATGATATGTAATGTAATATTTAATATTAATATATATTATATAATATTTAATATATAATAGATATTATATAATATTTAATATATAAAATATATAATCTAATATATAATTTTTGATATATAATATATCATATGAAGTATGGAGGAATGGGAGGGAGAAAGGGGTTGAAAATAAATTAAGAGGGAGAAAGGGGAGGGAAAATTTAAAATTCAAAATTTTGCAAGGATTTTCTGGTACCTGAAAATATCGGGTACCTGATTAGGCTCGATATTACTTTGTGCACCATACCTACCTGGTCAACTCTTCAAATGTCTCAAAAATGTGTTTTTCCCCTATTTCTCTGAGTTCCAAACTTCGACCATGTAGCTAATGAATTTTTTTTCACCCAAATTTGATGAAACGAAAAGGGTATCTTATGGAGATTATCAGCTTTCTATCAATATAATTGCTGTCAAATTTTGAATTCGGTAAGTAATTATTAGTTATTTTCCAATTGAGTTACCTCTAAAGTGCTGATTTATATACTGATTGAAAAATGGCTATAACTTTAAGACGGTATAACATTTTTGAAATCCAAAAAATGTGTCACATTCTATGCTTTGCCTACTATAAGGAAATTTTTTTTTTTTTTGAATTTGGTAAAGTTTTCAATGAGTTAAGGTGGTCAGACACGTGAGTTTTTTTATTCTAAAAATGTTGTAGTAGATAATTTATAATTAATTTTTTTTTGGAATAAAATTACACAAAAATATGCATCACATCTGGGCATGAGTCTACTACTTATATATAAAATATTATAAAAAAATATTATAATTTGATTATGTTTAAGGTGGTCAGACATACACCTAATTCTTAATTTTTTTCCTGAAATTTTTGTACTGCTGCATTGAAATCTATACTTTTCATCAATCATATTAACTTTTTTTCAGAAAAGGCCTAGTAGTTTAGAAACTACATTCAGTTTCCTACAGATTCTATTCTGACAATGTTTTGATATTAGGTTGATAGCTAGTTCAAATTTTCACGTCAAGTTTACTAACCCTGATTTTTTGATTTTTCATTACCACTTAAGGGCATAGTTTGGCCCCTCATGATCTTGCACATACCTGACTACCTTTCCATATGGGAGTGTTTGGGATCCATTTGGATCAGATTGTGCAGATGGAGCAAGAAAGAACAATTTGGTTCTAGGAGAGAGCATGAAGAGTTTGGATTCTACTTTGTTTGTGTTCACTAGTTGAAAGTGTTAGGTTCTTGTGAGAAGATCCTAAGGAGCCTAGGGTTCTTTCAATAACCCTATTAGGTTAGCAGATTGGCCTAGGAGACCCTAGAGGAAGCTAGGGAGAAGCAAGACTAGTGCTACATCAAAGTGGGATTAGAGCAAGTTGAGAAACTTGGGAAGATTAGTATATGTCAGAAGTGGAATCTAGTGGTTCTACAAAGATGGTGACAAATGCAGAATTAGCCGAGGACATGGAAGAGAAAAAGGAGAAAAATAGACTCCTTGAGAGTACCTTGGAAGCAATGAGGTTAAAGATGGAAGAACTAGAAGATGCTGCTAGGAAGAAATACTTTGAAGTTGAAACCAACAATAGGGGTAAGAAAAAGATTGAAGAGGAAGACTTCATCCCGGAACTAGACCTAGTGTTGAATGAGGAACCTTTTTTAAAATCCATAAAAGCATTAAGTGGCAAGGCTTTGGAAGGGATACCCTTGTTTGGAAGAAAGATGGAGATTGAGATAGTCATGAGCTTGATTGAAGCAATGGAGAATCACTTCGAGTGTGAGGGTATATCTGAAGCCCAAAAGATCAAAGTGGCCAAGTCTAGACTCAGGGGATCAGCCTTGACTTGCTGGAAATACCTTCAGGATGAGAGGCTAAGCATGGGAAAGAAACCAATAGAAAATTGGAATGCCATGGTAACTAAATTGAAGGAGAACTATCTTCCAGAGGATTATGAGATCCAGCTTCATAGGAAGAGACAAAACTTGAAACATAAAGACCTAGATGTGGCCTCATATACTGAGGAATTCCAGAGATTATGTCTAAGGTCTAAATTGTAGGAAGAAGAGTCAATTAGAGTGGCTATATACTTGGGTGGATCGAAGTGTAACATCCAAGAGGAGATTAGCCTATGGACACCTACTACAATTCAAAAGTGTCATCAATCGGTTATAAGAGTGGAAGAAAAGAATAAGAGGAAAGGGGACTCTGGCTTCAAGAATAAAAATAAAAATAGAGGCAGAGGAAGAGACCAAAGGTGTCAAGAGGAGGCTACTGAGGCAGGGGTAGTGAAAAAAGGTCACAAGGAGAGAATAAGTTGATAGAGAAGTAGACTGAAAGCAGTTCAAGAGGAGGTTATAATAGAGGCAAGGGTAATCATGGTGGTCCTAACAGAGGAAGAGGAGGTAGGAGTAGTTCTTATTTTGCAACCATGAAATGTTATTATTGTCAAAAATTAGGCCACCCAGCCTATAAATGTCTAGAAAAACCTTCTGCAGAAAATAGTGACAAGAGGATAGCATATACACATGAAGACACTTCAAGTGTCAAAGCTCCTAAAATAGATCACCTAGATTCAGAGATGGGTGAGAATTTAATGTTCAGGAGAGTATTGATAAGGCAGCCAATCAAAGATCAGCCCAAGCATATGAGAGCTCTGTTTAGAATAAGATGTAAAATCTTAGGCAAAGTCTGCAAAGTGACAGTGGACTCTTGTTGAACTGACAATATCATTTCAGAAGAGGAAGTGGTGAAACTTAAGCTATCCAAGATACCCCATGTGAATCCCTATAAGGTGACATGGCTCTACAAAGGCCAAAGTGTGTTGGCTAATGAGAAAACATGGGTATAGTTCTCAATAGTAGGGTACAAGGACAAATTGCTTTGTGACATCCTACCAATGGATGCTTTCCATTTACTACTTGGGAGGCCTTGGCAATTTGATAATGGGGCAGCATATGATGGGAAGGAGAATTCCATCACCTTCGAGAAAGGAGGGAAGACTTTCAAAATTCAGTCTTTGCTAGAGGATGAAGAGCCACAAACTAGAACACAGTGGTAAGGAGTTTGGAAATGACGTCAAGGATGATGAGGGGAAAGGTTATGCCATTTTTCTAAGACCTAAGGAGGAGGAACAATCAGTGAAGGAACCATTACCAAAAAAGGTGCAATAATTTATTGAGAAGTACAAGGACATTGAGAGTGATGGTACTCTGCAACCCTACCACCTAAGAGGGTTATAAGTCATCAAATAGACTTTGTGCTAGGGGCATCTCTACCCAATAAAGTAGAATACAATCTTACTCTAGATCAAAACTTGGAAGTAGCTAGGAAGGTAGAAGAACTCTTGGATCAAGGCTTGATCAAGAAGAGTATTAGCCCTTGTGCAGTTCTGGTTGTTTTGGCATCCAAGAAGAGAGGAAAATGGAGGCTTTGCATAGATTCAAGGGCAATAAACAAAATCACAATAAGGTATAGATTACCTATGCCTAGGATAGAGGATCTTATGGATTGCCTAGGAGGGGAAATGCACTTTACAAAGTTGGATTTGAAGAGTGGTTATCACCAAATTAGGGTGAAGGAGGGTGATGAATGGAAAATGGCCTTCAAGACCACTGATGGATTATATGAATGTCTTGTTATGCCATTTTGCCTCTCCAATGCTCCAAGCACATTCATGAGGCTCATGAATCAGGTGCTCAAGGACTTCACAGGGAAGTTTGTGGTGGTATATCTTGATGATATACTCATATTTAGTAAGATAAGAGAGGAGCATATCATACATGTAGAGGCAGTATTGAAAAGGTTGCATGAGGAGAAATTGGCTATTAACCTTGAGAAGTGTGAGTTCTTCAAACAAGAACTAGTCTACTTGGGCTTTCTAGAGTCCAAGGGGTCTTTGAAGATGGACAAAGACAAAGTTTCTGCCATCCTAAAATGGCCTCCACCTACCAAAGCCATTTAGGTAAGGATTTTTCATGGCCTTGCCCAATTTTATAGGAAGTTTATTAGAAATTTCATTGGGATATGTGCACCATTGATGGATACAATAAAGGGTGGGGTCAAAACCAAGTTTAGATGGACAGTAGAAGTAGGGAAAGCCTTTGATTTTTTGAATAAACAAGTGGCTACTCAACCAATCCTACAATTTCCAAGCTTTGAGAAGTTGTTTACCATTGAATGTGATGCTAGTGGAATGGCAGTAGGGGGTGTATTGAGTCAAGAGGGTAGACCAATTGCCTTCTTTAGTGAGAAACTAAATGAGGCTAAGAAGAAATACTCTTCTTATGATTTGGAACTATATGCTCTAGTTCAATCTTTGAGAAAGTGGAGGCATTATCTATTTTCTAAGGAATTTGTGGTATTTACTGACAATCAGGCTCTTAGTTACATTAACACACATGAGAAGCTAAGAAATAGGAATTTGAAGTGGATGGAGTACTTACAAGGATTCACTTTCACTATAAAGCACAAGAAGGGTCAACTTAATAAGGTGGAAGATGCCTTAAGTAGGAGATTGTTGACAGTACAAGAAGTCCAATTGAATAGCATTGGGATTGAAAGTTTTAGAGATCTCTAAAAAATAGATGAGGATTTTGGTGAGGCCTATAAGGTATGTGTTGATTTTGAAAATCATTTTCATAGTAAGTTCTCTAATTTTACTTTACAAAATGGATTGTTCTTCAAGGGAAATCAGTTGTGTGTACCTAAAGGGTCAATGAGGATGAACCTCATACAAGAGAAACATAATTGTTCTCTAAGTGGTCATTTTGGTAAGGAAAAAACCTTGGAACTAGTCCAAAGGTTCTACTATTGGCCAAACTTGGTGAAAGATGTCACCAAGTATGTGGAGCAGTGTGTTGTTTACATAAAGGCAAAAGGAGGAATGAGTAATGCATGATTGTATCCACCTCTACCAGTCCCTAATAGGCCATGGGAGTGTGTGAGTATGGATTTTATTGTAGGCTTACCCAAGACTAAACAGGGGTATGATAACATTTATGTAGTTGTTGATAGATTTAGTAAAATGGGGCATTTCATCCCATGTAAAAATACTAATGATGCTAGTCACATTGATATTTTTTTTTGAGGAGATTGTGAGGATTCTTGGTCTTCCTTTGAGTATAGTTTCTGATAGGGATGTGAAATTAATGAGTCATTTTCGGAGGATTTTGTGGTCAAGATTGGGAACTAATCTATCTTTTGGTTCAGCTTACCACCCTCAGGCTAATGGCCAAACTGAGGTTGTAAATAGGGTGTTGGGTAACCTATTGAGGTGTCTAACTAAGGAGTATGGGAAGACTTGGGATGTGGTCATTCCCCAAGAAGAATATGCTTACAATGACAGTAACAATAGGATGTGAGGAAAGAGCCAATTTGAGGTGGTTTATGGGATGCACCCAAGGGGTGTTTGTGAGATCAAGGATCTTGGTGGGATGTAGTATAGAAGTGGTCATGTAGAGGACTTCACCCATACCATGAAAGAGATCCAAGACCAAGCCAAGAAACAAATCTAAGACTGTCAATATAAGTTGAAATCCAAAGTTGATGAGAAGAGGAAGGATGTTCAGTTTGAAGTGGGTGACTTTGTCATGGTTCAATTGAACAAATCAAGGCTACAGAAGGGTGTCCCTACCAAGCTTCAAATGAAAATGTGGGCCCTTGCAAACAATTGGAAAAATATGGGGCCAATTCCTATAAAGTGGACTTACCTTCAAACTTGAGCATATCTCTAGTGTTTAATGTTCAAGTTCTAATCTAGTTCAGAGGGAAGATGGATGAGATCAATCCAAATAGTCAGGGGGTCAGTGATGATGTGGAGGTTGTTGTCTTACCTCTAAATTTTTAAATGGTAGCTGACAAAGTTCTAGACTCCCAGGTTAAGAAGACTACTAGAGACAAGGTCTACATGGAACATCTGATTCAGTGGAAGGATAGACAAGAGTCATAGGCCTCATGGATTGCAGAGACATATTTCAAGAAGGTGGGCATCTTAGAGGATATGCTGTCCACAAGAGTGATGTAGCTTTTCCTTTTGGGGGGAGTATGGTGCATGAGCACCTAGGTGGGCTACGTGATACAATGTAACCTAGGGATTATTCTATGTTTTGGCTTGTAGTAGTTCTAGCCAAACCAATAGGTGAATAAAATGACTAAGAGTCTTAGTATATAGAGTGCTAAGTAGGAGGATGTCTTGTTAGGTCATTTGAGAACTTTGTGTCCATTTAGGTCGAATAGGGGGTTTTGGGTATTTGATTGCCAAATGATTCAAAAAAATTGCTAGAGGTCCTATTTTATTTTATTTCACCCTAATTAGTGGTTTGGATAGCATATCCAAAAAGTTGTCAATTTTTTCATTGACAACATTGAGAACATTTATGAAAAAAATGAAAATTTGAGGAATTTAGTTCCCTAACTGTTTGAAATAAGTTTCCTAGTGCCTTGGTCAACTATTTAAGACCATCCTTGAGCTTATGGAAGGGTTGACATTTTGAAATCATATTGTGTACGGACTGTGAATTGAATATACAGTTACAGTTTTGGTGTTTTATAAAGATCATACTATTTAATGGATTGAAGTAACTTATTTAAGAATTGAATTGAGTAATGTAGGTTGATATAAGATTTCTTTTGGTGTTAGTTTGTTAAATTCAATAGTTTTATTTTCTTGTTTAAATTCATTTGTTTTCTGGATTGTTGTTGTCCTAAATTGGGCACTGTGAACAAATAGGGTCATAGATCCATTTTCCATCATGGAACTTGCATGGGATCTTGGATTATGGAAGGTGAATCCATGTAGATTATGTACATTGAAGGAGGGGCCTAGGAATTTATGGCAGCCATTTTTAATGTGATGCCCTAGGTGAGCCAGAGGGGCATGGCTAGGGATCACCAGTGATTGCAGAGCTTGATAGAAGGATTGAAAGCATTCATAGATTCAATTAGTGAATGAAGGGAGGTACTAGATTTAGTAAAGGAACCCTAACTTAGAGGATGATTTTGGGAAAGCTAATTTTCTAGCTAAGGAAATTCATTTCTTGAGCAAACAGTGGCCAAGACCTAAAACCCTAAATTTTAGGCATGAATGTAGGAGGTACTATACAGACACCTATGAGAGCCAAAACCTAGAAAATCATTAGGTTATTGATAAAGTGTATCATAATGTGGATTTTAATTTCATACTTGTTTTAAGGTTTTAAGAGTTATTGCAAAAAAGGAGCCTAATTAGGCCTAAAGCTAGTAGCCCTATTTTGGGTAAGATTGACTTGGAACTTGGAACTCGTTTATGGTTTCACTTCCAAAGAAAGTTGTGGACATTTAAATTGGTTCACTTAACAATCTTGGAGACTACCTTTCCATATGGGAGTTTTTGGGATCCATTTGGATCAGATTGTGCAGATGGAGCAAGAAAGACCAAGGGTCTAGTAGAGAGCATGAAGAGTTTGGATTCTACTTTGTTGGTGTTCACTAGTTGAAAGTGTTAGGTTATTGTGAGAAGATCATAAGGATCCTAGGGTTCTTGAAATAACCCTAGTAGGTTAGGATATTGGCTAAGGAGACCCTAGAGGAAACTAGGGAGAAGCAAGACTAGTGCTACATCAAAATGCTTTTTAGGCAATTTAAATATTTTCCTTGAAAAATGAAAACCAAGATTTAATAAAAAAAGAACAATAAATTAAGAGTGTTTTATTCTAGGTTAGAATATTTGTTCTTCCATTATCTAATATTGTGAGGTAGAAGTTAAATTCAGTATTGCTACCTCTTTATAATTGACAAAGTTTTTGAATAATCCTCACTGGTTGCCAAATCATCCTCATTTGTGATGAAAATAGGGGTTATATTGGAAGGGTAGGGAAAATATTTAACATGTTCATAAATGTTCATAAATAAGGACATCAAGCCCCTTATCAAGAACATGGTTCTTTTTAGGGATTTTCCTATAATCCCTTATGTTTTTTTTCAAGGAAGCAAACAGATAGAAAGAGATATCTAAATCCTAACCTTATGTCTGAAATTGTCAAGCAGGATGAAGCGATGCCCAAAACCCCTTGTCAACCACTCCTCCAGGGTAAAATATTGCATAGCTACCTTCACCACCTCCCTCCAAACAATCTTGATCTTGGATGTTTCATAGGTTCCCTTGGAAACCCTGTCCAGGTTTCTCCTTTCTTTATTTGGGGAAAATTTTCACCACTATATGAGAGTACTTTATGTCTTTGAAGAACTTGAGGTCATCCATGGATAGACTTGTAACCTCAGCAACCATATTTTCATCAATAGTCATAGTTCTTCCAAAAAAGGAAATTTTTCCCTTCCTTCAACACTTTGGAAAAGATCTCAGTGCTTTTGAAGTCCCAACCATGAATCTTTTGATGTAAGGGGTCACCCCACCATTCTCCAACACCCTATATTTTTGATGTAAGGGGTCACCCTACCATTCTCCAACACCCTCTGAATTGTAGTGTTATTCTTCACCGCCTATCAGTTCCACCCATCGCCTTCCAGTCCCCATTTTCCAAATTATGTTAGCTCTACAGAAAATGTGTTGAAAATGTATTAGCGGGATGCTTAACCAGAGAAGCCTTTAGACTACATAGAAACCATGAGATAAATAATTACAAGAATCAACATGAAATCCCCCAGCATGGCTCACATTTGGTAAACTATTTCAAATTTGAAGTTTTTACATATTTTGTTTGAGAATATATAGTGTATTGTTTAAGTTTTATGCAGGATAATATGTATCTAAAAAATATTTATTGTAAAATCATTTTTGGCTTAGAATTTAAAAATGACTTACTTTTACAATGTGGGAACCTTATATAATTGAAACCTAGATATTTTAGTAATGAAAAATCATAACTTGTGGTTTCTAGGGCTTCGTGTCTATGATTTGTATATTATTTCTTAAATATATAGTTTAGTGTTTAAATATATTAGTTTTTATATTTGAAGGTTTTGCAATTATCGTAAGGGTTCAAGGTTAAAAATTTAATGCTTATATTTTTAAAAAAAAATTATTTGAAGATTTTGGGTCTAAGCTTTTAAGATTAGTAGAATTAAGGATTGAATATATAATTTATATAGAAGTAATTTCTTACATTTCTTGATTCACTATTAAGAATTCACATTTTATCATATTTCTACAACATGGAATTTTTTATTTAAATCATATGGCTTCATTTATGATTTAAACTTCTAGGTTAAATAACTAATTGAAGATTTTGTATTTCTGTAATTATGATGTATGGTATATGGTTCAAGGTATATAATATATAATCTATGGTAAATAATGTTTGAAATTTATAATACATTGGAATTATAGTAAGTATGGTTTGAAGTCTAATATTTAATCTCTACAATATATATCTTAAGGTGTAGGATTGATGCACTCATATCTAGAGATAAACTCAAGCAAGAAATAGTTCAAACTTCAAACTATAAATATAAAACTAATTATTCTATAACTGTAAATACAAAAATAATTAATCTCCAGTAAAATAAATTGACTTCTATTCAATTATGCATATCCAAATGTGAAAATTACCAAGAACAAACTTCCTCAATTCATTGTTCAGTATTTGTTTAGTTGTATTGGCATCCTAGTCTAATGTCTTTAATGTGATTAATCCTACTTAGCTTCCTTATCTAATGTCTTTAATGGGATTAGTCCTACTTGGCTTACTTCCTCTACATTGTGCTTTCATGTTGTCTTTTGCAACTTAAAATACATATGTTTACATTGTGACATTTCATACTTACTCACATACACAAATTATAAATTATCTTTTTTTTGTTACCATAGGTGCCGTTATGCTATCTACTTCCTCAAAACATTTTTCCTCTTCCATGTAACTTTTTTAAAGATCATGATTCTCCTCTTTATCTATTGTTTATCTTTCCATACACAAGGACACACCTTTCATGTTTCTTAACACATATCCCCAGTTTAGAAACTCATATTTTCTTAATGACTTTATACTAACCTATTATTATGTGTATCTATGAAATATTTTACTTGCAAGGCATTAATAGCTATTTTAAAAAATGTCCATATGAAGGATGATGTTAAACAAGACTATGTTTGGAGCTCTTATAAATGTAAAGACTCGTGGAAATGATTTTGAACATACTCTTTTTGTTAGCTTAGGGGTGGAAAAAATCATTGTATTTGTGCTTGTTGTGTTGAATGTTCAATTATATCAGAAGGGAGAATCAGTTGAAGATCCTAATTCAACTTGAAATCCTTAAGAAATAATAATTTACCAAACTTTTCACTAATTCAACACCTATACCAAATAGATCAACACTTGTATCCCATTATTTGGCTCCTATACACATGCTTTTAGTGCCTCTACATCAAAAAATCGAACATGTACCTCATTCTATAGAACCTATATATTAAAACCCTAAAATAGAGTGTATTTATAACTACTTTTGGACAAAAAAGTTACAATTCTGAATACCCATTGGAGAGGATGTCCTTAATCAATAAAAAATATTTGAATTTCACCATTTCTAGAATTATTGAATGAATTGGGGGATCTTCCTAAACGTTCCAAACTCATCAAAATCTTCACAATTTTTTCCAACATCTCTCAATCTTGTATTTCTGAAGGTTTTCATCAAAGGATATCAGATCCTTTCACCAAAAAATGAAGGAGATCAAGATCATCACTCAATACATTCATCATAGGGATAAATATTTTCTGATTAGGTCCTCATAAAGAACAATTTACTTTGATTGTTACTTTAATCCCTCAATTTTAGGACTATATCAAGTCAAGATAAAAACTTGTTCACTTTCTTCAACAAAGGCTTGAATCCCTTTTAATTCCAGTGTGGACGAGGTTGCATCACATCAAATTATCTTGGCAAGAGGATGAAAGTATAATAAGACAAGAGATACCTTATCAAGATGAAACTCCCCATTCACCTTATCAACCTTTTCAAGAGGAGGAGTAAGAAAGAGAAGAAACAATATGAATCAATTATTGGCCTAATTATTTTAATCGTGCTAATAATGGTAATATTCACAAAGGTAACAATGGAAACAATGGTGATAATGGCCACAATGGAAATAGAAAAAACAATGCCAACAATGGTGACAATGTTCACAATGGTATCAATGATACAACAATGGTGAAAATAAATGAAATCACAACCATCCTCATCAAGATAAAGAATGTTCCAAAGAAAGAGTCAATGAAGAAGCACAAGACCCCTTATTTATTGAAAAGATGGGAAATATATTGGAAAGAAATAAGGAGAGGTATTTCTTAAATCTAGCCTAGTCAGGGGTCAAGCTCCCTCATGATTATGAAACTTCAAAATTAAAAAGAGATCAGGAAAAAGAAAACCATATAGGAGTCTTGAACAAGAAACTAAAATTTAAGCTCAAAATAAATTGGATAAAATGAAGAAAGAAGTAGTTCCTAAACCATTCTCCATCGAAGACATTTGTCATTTTCCTTTTGATAGGGATCTCTTCATGATACCCTTTCCTCAAAATATGATTTTTCCTAAGTATGATAAATATATGTGCGTAACGGACCCACAAGACCACATAAGGGAATTTTTCATACGAAGGATGGAATTTATGCATGAACCTACTTACTTGATGAGATTATTTCCTATAAGTCTTGGGGGGAAAGAAATGGAGTGGCTTTCAAAAGTACCCCTGGTATCAAAACATTTGAAGAGTTGGCTGCAAAAAAATTTATTCACTACTCATATAACATCGAGCATGAAATAACTATGCTAGACTTATGTAATGCCAAACAACATAACGGTGAAGCATTCTTAAGATTTTCTCAAATATGGAGGAGATTTCTTGCTAGATATCCCATAAGTGTACTAGAGAGACAAAAAATGGACATATTTATAAACAAATTGAGCATGGAGGTGAATTTTTGGTTACAACTTAAATTTCCTCCAAAATTTGATAAGGTTATCTAAAATTGCATCAAGATAGAATAAGTTTTCAGAAGGAAAGGATATCTAAAACTTTACAATGATAAAAATGATTTCCTTAACAATAATAATAACGACAACAACAACAATGGGAAACCTATATTTTGGTTAAAGAATATGAATAAGAACCTTTTTGATGATGGAGTGGTGGTGGCTAATAATCTCAAATCCAAGCCTTTCAATATGTCAAGCAAATCATCTAATACTCAAGCCAATAATCTTAATCAAACATCCAAGGTTCCTTTCAATAACAACAAAAACCACAATGATCAAGGGAACAACAAACCTAAACCAAGCTTCATGTCTTGATTCACATCATCAAAATGAAGGAAGAAATTTACCCCTTTGGGTGAACCATATGAGGATTCCCTAAAGAATCTAATTGCAAATAAAATCATCACTTTACCAGAGTCTAGACAATACAAGCCTCAAGTTAAACCAAGTTGGTTGAAAGATTCACATCATTATGAATATCATCAGAATAATGGTCATACTACCAATAATTTCATGAAATTGAAATATATAATTCAAGATTTAATTGATGATAGACTAATATATGTTGAGAGGCCTAAAAACAACGAAGATCACATGACCTTCAAAACTACTTTCTTAAATCATGAGAAAGGTGAATCATCCAACACGAATCAAAATAATCAGAAAGGGAATTATAAGGTTAACTTTTCTCATGCTTATGACAACATGATCAATTCCTTATCAAGTTTTGAAAACATCATCAATGTTGTGGAAGTAAAAAATAAACAATAAAATGAATCATCTAATGTCATCACAAGGGGTCAAGCTTCAAAAGTAACCTTACTAGGAACATCTACCAAGATCAACATGAATTTTTTCCATAATCTTCATCAAGGAAATATAATCTGGTAGATAAAATTATTAATACTCTGGCTCAAATTCCTATTTTAGAGTTGTTAAAATCTCACCCACACAAAAATCCTAGAGAATGCTCTGGTTGATACAATAGTTCCCAAATTTTTTGATGTAGATTGGTTTCACACCCTAGTTGGTCATCTTGTATCTCCTCAGTGTTTTTCCTTTTCCAAACAAGATGAGATATTTCTTAATCATCCTCAAAATATATATGGACCTAACCAGATAGGGTAAAATTTTCCATGTCTACCCTTGACTTCCAATATATCATTACACATGAGGATCATATCATTCACCTCTAACTTTTTGATAGTGGTTTTTTCATCATATATTTCTTTGATCTGCAGTTGTAATTTTTCATTTCTTGCATATGCTTCTCTTCTTATTTCATCTAGCTGCATCATCCAAGTCCTCGTCATATGCCTGCACAAACTTACACATTTTCATCAAATTATTTTGTGGCGACATGGCCTGAATGCCATAAACAAGGTCAAAACATGCACATTTGATTTCCTTTTTCATAGTTACCCTATCAGCCCATAATGCAAATCTTAGTTTCGAATCCCAAGCCTTCTTGTTTTATTCTGACTCTCTTGATGATTTTAATTAATCTTTTATTCCTTTATTCAGCTCAAGCCATTTCCCTATCAGTGATATGCAAAAGAATAAAATATTTGAATCCCATACTTCTGACAAAAGTTATCAAATTCATCAGATCTAAAACACATCGCATTGTCTACTTCCATTTTATTAGGGCATCCATATCTTATAATAATATTCTCCAAAAGATAGTCTACCACCACTTTACTTGTAGCTCTTTTAGTAGGTATAGCTTCTACCCACATAGTAAAATAATCAATATCCAACAAAATCCATGAGTGACGACTACTTGACTTCCCTGCAATCTCCCCAATGAAATCTATCCCCCACTACTGAAATGGTGCTTGAAAATTTACAAGTCTAAGAGGTAAGTTACCATAAAATTTCAACTTACCTGAAAACCTTTGGCATGCATCAAAATTTGTTACTATTTGGTGTGCATCTCTGAAAATAGTTGCCCACCATAAACCAGACCTTAATATCTTATGAGAAATTATTTTAGCCATATGATGACCATCACACACTCCACTGTACATCTTTTCTAAAATCTTCTGGGCTTGTTTCTAATTGACACATTTAAGAAATACACCTTCATTTATTTTCCACCATAGTTCTCCATTGACTATAGCATATTTGATGACATGTAATTTCATGGTTCTTTTCTTGTTATCATCCATGTTAGGGGGACAAATCATATTTTGCAAGTATACAATAATGTCTTTATAGCATTCACACTGGTCAATATCACACATGAATAGCCTTTGATCCTCTTCTAATACATTAACAGGGTTAGCATCAATATTTTCTCGCATCATTATTTTTTATAACCCTTTGCCTCTTGCCAATTTGGTAACTTGAACATAAATGTTAAACTCTTGGATCTTGTTGATCCATCTACATCTTCCCCCATAGACCTCTTCTTGAGTGAAGATGTCTTTAACATTATATTAGGTTCAACCACTTAAAAGGGATGAGGTAAATAAAGGTATAATAGATCTTTTTTAGACTTCTTCAAATCCTAAAGAAGTCACAAGAAACATTGTATATGTCCTCCCCAATAAGGTCTCAAAATTCTTGAAAGAAAGTAAGAGGGAGGTCATCCGAACTTGGATCTTTAAAAGATGAAATTGAAAAAAAAAATTTAACTTCTTAAAAGGTCACTTGTTTCACAAGATTCCTATTATATCCATATGTAATAAGACGTCCAAGAATAAAATCCAACATACCAGTAGGTTCTGAAAATATTTTTTTAGAATTACTTTAGGAGTTAACAAAGAAACCCACCACAATACTGGCTATTTCTTCTTAATCTTTAGTAAAATCTCCATTTGGTTGCTGTATTTTCCTTATTATATTTCTATTTCTATCTTTAAGAGTTGATTAGTGGAAACATTTAGTATTTTTATCTCCTTCGGTAAGGCACTGTATCCTTGATTTATTTTTCCAGAACACTTCTTGTTTGTTGATACCTTTCAAATCAGCAACCACCTAGTTTTTTCCCATTAAAGATATTTATAAAAGAGGTTCTATTCCATCCTTTAAGATTTTCTTTAATACTTTTGAGTTTATTGCTATCTTGGATCATAGGAGAGCCAACAAAAGGTATGTTCCACCAACTTTCGACAAGACTACAAAATTTTGGGTGCGTGGTCGACATGAATTCAAATCTGAAAGGGAACTTGTGGTGTGTGAAATTGTGCACCTGTTACCTGCGACACAACACTTCAGTAGATCATTGCGTTAGTGAAAATACGGCTAGTAAAGTATTTAAATCCAATAAAATTGATCTATTGCTTTCTAAGTAGGAGGAGTGTGAAAAATAACATAATAGCCCTCAGATTATGCCCTTTTTAGTGACATATATACAACCTAGCATGAATGATTAAATTAAAACTAAGAAAGATATATAAATAACATGCATTCTAGCTCTAAAAATTAAGATTATAAAAATGCATAAATATGGAAGCTAAAATTTAATATTAATCTATGTTAATCCTAACAGCATAACAACGCTTTTCAATTCTAAATTTAAGGGCCATTTGAGCTCATAAACTCATTCTATTTATAGAAGAAATGAGGAGAGAGAGGGGGGACAAGGGTCATTAATGGAGGTGTAAAAACCATTAATGAGGTGTAAGAGGAATTAATGCCAAAGGCATTGATGATGCATGGGCTTGAGTAATCTCCATTAATAATGCATTAATGAGAGTATGGTGAGGCGTATAAGTCCAAGCTTGAGAAAGTGGACTTAGAGGGAGTCAAGCTTGAGAAAGTTGACTTTATCAAGTAGGTTGAGTTCCTAACCACAAAATTAGGAATGTGACATCATTAGGATGTGGGTTAGGATAGGATTAAGATTAGGATTAGATTTAGCATGGGGGGATTAGGTTGGGATGGGTTTGAACCTAGGGTTAAGGTAGTTGAGATAGGTTAAGCTAGGGTTTAGGGGAATATTAATGAAATGAATTATATTAAATATATTCATTCAAAAATAGGGAAATTAATTATTTAAGCCTTTTATTGCTTTGGATAATTAATTATGACTATAGCCAATTAATTAAATTAATTTAGGCTAGAAGATAGGGGTTGCAAGTGATTTAAATATAATAGGGATTTATTTAATTCCTTTTAAATTAATTACCTTAGCCAGGTATTGATTTGAATTGATTTGTATTGAATTGATTGGTTTTGATTGGCTAAGGTGATTAATAAAATTTAATGATTGAATCACTTAGGAGATTAAATCTGATTCGAATGAATTATGCTAGTCGATTGAAGAGTTGTCTGGATATAATTGGGGGTATGATCACACTTAGGGAAAATAGGGTCTATAGTCAGAGTAGACCAAATCTAGGTGGTTACATTTTTCCCTCTTTGAATAGATGTGTGAGCAGTGCATTTGATTCAAAGAAAGTTTTTTTGATGTTGACTTCCGAAAGTTTGAGAATTTCACTCATGATTGAACGAAATGCCTGATGAGATCAAGTTTGCACTTGATTGAACTAAATTTATATAATTGACTTTGAAATTGATCAAACAAAGGTCAATACATAAAGATCTTAAAGATACCAATTCTAAACTTGGTTGTTGTTCAAAGATTGATAATACTGATTCCGAACTTGGTTGTCATCTAAAAGTCAGTATGAAGCTGCCAGGAGCTTAGTAAGAATATTTTTAAAAAGAGGAAACACAAGATATCCAGCTTATGAAAACCAAATCTTTCTATCCAACAGTTCTAAATTAGTCAAGGAAACTATCATGCCCCTAGTTGTTTGATAACGAAGTTGTTTTTAATGCTATTTGGAGCAAGAATTTGATGATAGTGTGATCATGCCCCCTTGGGAATAAAATCGAAGGAAAGAAATAAAATCCCTCTATGGAAATTATGTATCACTTGCAGGGGTTGGTTAGGTCAAGAAAGAATGGATTAGAAGAAGTGAAGAAACAGGGGGTGTTATGAGTAAACACACGGGGACCAAGTTAATTACGTGAAAATGTGAGTAGTGAGACTGATAAAATGATGTCGGACCAAGATTTTTGATGAAATGTGCAATTTGGTGGAGGTTTGGAATAGATGGAGCATTTTTGCATTTTCAGGAGATGTCGCAAAATTTTTACTGTACTACATAAAATGCCTGAGGTACCTTCGATTTGGTTCCTGATTGATCAAAAAGAGAATAGAAAGGGAATTTCAGTTTCCTGGGAGGAGTTTCAGAACCCCTAAATAGCTCAAAAGACCAATATATATCTCAAAAATCACCATTTTACAATTCATTTTCACTTTTACCCATAGTACATTCTAGAGCTCTACAGAGAAGATGGTGGTCCTGATTAGGAAGCATCATTTCGAGCTCAACCATTGACATCACCACCTAGCCGACTACCCACCTCCAGTAAGTACTCGTAAAACTACATCGTGAATTTTGTAATTTTAAATTTCATGCATTTTTGTCGCTTTTATAGCCCTTTAGATTCTGGGTCGAATCTGGGATTCTGGATCGCACCCTGTCAAACCCCCGTCGCATCTGGTTTTTCCCTAATCGCATCCTATTTTCCTAGAATTCTGCGTCGCATCTAGTATTTCCTGGATCATATCTGGTTTACCCCATTTTGGCTTATTTTAGAATGTGAAACTAGGTTTATGTCGCACCATGTATTTTAGGATCGTACCCCATGTTTGGGGTTGCATCCAGGATTTCCAGGATCATACCTAGCATTCTCCATCACTTCCTATTTTTGAAGGATTGCATCTAGTAATAAGATTTCACCTTGTATATCTAGGATCGTATCTAGGTTTTAGACTTAGAATTTTTTCAAATTGTGAACCGTCGTCTTTCTACGGTTTTAGATTGATTTATCTTTTTATTGCCAAAAATAGGACGATTTTGAGGTAGTTGCATTCTGAGGGACATATCCAGGGTGTGTGCTTGCCTTGGCTAGACTGATGTCAGATGATGAGTAGGAGGTAGTAGTCCATGTAGGATTGTGATCATTGATTATTTTACCTGATATAGGGGTAAATTAGGGGTTGTTGACTGTTCTTTCTGAGGGATGGCACTCAGAGCACAACTCCTTCCATCTCCTGACCATGGAGATGATAGTCACACCTGAGGACGTATGGCACATACTCTAAGTTCCATTTATGGGCCACAAGGTGCATTTTGAGGAAACTTCTATTGTTGCCATTGGTGCAGCTCATCATTTCTTCAAGGATGATACTATTGATCAGAGATACATTTCTTGGGATTACATGTGCGATCACTATGATCGTCTATTTGTATACATGGCAGGACTGATTGGTGGCATCTTGATGACAGACAGAGGACAACATGGATTTCTTGTATGATGGGTGGATATGCTTAAGTAGATGGTCATCTCTAGATGGATATTTGCATGGGGTAGCTGTGTTCTGACCCATATGTATCGGGAGCTCCATGAGATTGTATATCAGTATACCCAAAGCATGATTATAGGGATTTTGATTCTTCAGATTTGGGCTTGGGAGCACATCCTAGTGACATGACCCATTATAGATAGGCAATGATCAGCTGATCCGAGTATCCTATCTAATCAAATTCTTGATAAGAAGGAAGTTCCAGAATGTGAGTTATCTCCAAATCCTTTTTGTGAAGAGAAACAACATCTTGAGTATAGAGAAGATTGTGTACATAAAGAAAT
>MU224413.1:4591909-4645270 GCA_018584345.1 Thuja plicata
TCAAAATAGAGAAACTAAATAAAAATCGTTCTTTGTCCTATTTCCTTTTAACAAAGTCTCAACTATCAATGATACAATACATTTGATGCCCTAAGCTATCAATACAAATGGCGCCTAGCTAGAAGCTTATGGGCTGTCCATTTGATAACCAAAGTCAACATTTCAAAAAAATGGATATTCTTGAGCACAAGCACCAATAACATCAAATAATGGAGTTAAAGCACGGACTAGGGAACGACACCAGTAGAATGTGGTCATAATTCAATGACATCAATATACAATGGTGTCATTAAACACATATGCCAGTAATATCAACAAACATGAATCCAAACATTTGAATACAGTGAATCAATATCCCTGAGCACAAGCACCAATAACATCAAGTTATAGAGATAAAACACTGGCTAGGGCATGACACCAGTAGAATGCGGTCATTTTAGAGAGAAACTCCCTCAACAATAAAATGAAATGCATTCGAATATGATGCTAGAGGCTTGAAAGATGAGGAAATCACATACCTTCTCCCGCGCTCAGCTGTCACTCCTTTTCTCCCGCTCTCCAATCAAAATAAAAATGATGAGGCTATTTCACTTTTTTTTTAATGTATACCCCGAATCTATCAAAATTCTGATGGTCAATTAAACACCCATTGAAATATTGACATCATCGGGGCCTATTACAAAAAAAAGAACACCAAATTCATAAGAAAAAGTTATCCGTCAAAAACTTCTGTCGAAGTTTGGCCCCAAATGTAGTAGTGAAAGGTATAATTTCTCTGGCAGGAGCATGGATGAGATTTCTATGTGTCTGGAATTTATGACATGTTTTGGAAAATTGAATAGCATCATTTTCCATTATAGTCCAGTAATAGCCTACTCTGAGTAGTTTCTTTGCTAGTGAAAATTTGTTTGAATGTGATCCACATACACCTTCGTGGACTTCTTTTAACGCGTGATCTGACTCTTTGAGTTCTAAACATCTAAGAAGTGTACCATCAAGACCTTATCTATATACGTTATTAGTTATGAGGACATAATGTGATGTTGTCCTACTCAAGGCTCACTTTTCATTTCTCGATAGGTCATTAGGAATGGTTTGGTCAGTTGGGTAAGCAATGATTTTAGCATACCAAAATTGGTCTTGGGCATTCAAAGTGCAAATTACTTGGTATTGAGGGGTATCAAAGGCTGGATAGGATAATTCTTCCACCAAGAAGTCATAGTCAAATTGATGTTCCTCCAGTTGTAACATGGACGCCAATGTAGCCATAGCATCTGCATCTCTATTCTTTGTTTTGGGTATCTGTTGGAATGTGATGAAGACAAAGTACTTCTTTAAGTCATTAACTAGTCACTTGTAGGGCATCAAATTCTCATATTCCATCTGATAATCTTTATTGAATTGATTGATAATGAGCTAGGAGTCACCATACATGTTTAATTCTACAATCTTCCATTCCATGGCAAGTTTAAGACCGTTTACCAATGCTTCATATTCATAAATGTTATTTGTGCATGGAAACATCAATTTGTAGGACTTCAATATTTTGTAGCCTTGAGGAGTTATGAATAGAACCCCTGCTCCAGAGCCTTGTTGCATGAAGGAACCATCAAAGTACATCTTCCATGGATACTCAGTTAGATGCATAATTGTTTCATTAGGGAACTCAATCCTTAAAGGATTGTCATCTTGGAGTGGTGAATCAGCTAATTGATCTGTGAGGACTTGTCCTTTAATAGCCCTCATGTCCACATACTCAATGTCAAATTTTCTCAGAATGAGGACCCACTTTCCCAGACGTCCTGTTAATGCTATTTTGTTCAGGAGGTACTTCAAAGGATCTATCTTTGCACTGATCCTTACTGCATGTGATAACATGTAATATCTCAATTTTTGTGATGCAAAGACAACTGCTATGCATGCTTTCTCAATAATGCTATAATTGAGTTCATAGGAGACTAGTGTTCTATTGATGCAGTAGATTGCTCTTTCTTTCTTAGTTTCATCCTCTTATGTGAGAAATACTTCTAGTGATGTGGCTGTAGCTGAAATATATAGGAGTAATATCTTTCCATGAATGGGTGCCATAAGAATAGGAGGAGTAGCGAGGTACTCTTTTAATTCTCTAAAGTTGGCTTCACAATGTTCATCTCATTTGAAGGTGACCCCTTTGTGTAGAAATTTGGTAAAGGGTTGCACTTTGTCTACAAGTTGTGACATGAACCTCCTGATTGATTGAAGTCTCACTGGTAATGTCCTCATTTGACTAATGTTGCGTGGAGGAGTCATCTCTAGTATAGCCTTGACTTTGCCAGGGTCTACCTCAATTCCTTTTGCTGAGACAATAAATCCCAGGAGCTTTCCTGATTGGACCCCAAAGGCACATTTATTGGGATTGAGCATGAGTTGAAATTGCATCATACGATCCAATATCTTCCTCAAGTATTCAATATGAGTATTTTATTCTTTTGATTTAGCTAAGGTGTCATCCATGTAATCCTCCATTTTTTTAATGCATCATATCATGGAATATAGTGGTCATTGCTCTTTGATATGTAGCACCAGCATTATTTAACCCAAATGACATGATGTTCCAGCAAAAGGTGCCCCATGTGCATGTAAATATAGTCTTCTCTTGATCTACAGGAGCAATTTTAATCTAATTATAGCCTGATAAACCATCCATTAATGATTACATTTGGTAGCCTGTAGTGAGGGCTATGATCATATCAATATTAGGTAGTGGGAAGTCATCCTTAGGACATGCCTTGTTTAAGTCTCTGAAGTTTATACAAATCCTAATAGATTTATCAGATTTAGACACTGGGACCACATTGGAGATCCATCCTGCGTAGGCAATGATTATGATGAATCCAACTTTCAACAATTTCTCTAGCTCCACTTTTACTAGTAATGCAACATGAGGATGCATTTTTCTTAGTTTTTGTTTTACATGTTTAATCTCGGGAGCTACAGATAAGTGGTGCATTATTATATCAGGATCCAGTCTAGGCATATCTGTATAAGACCATGCAAAGTTGATCTTTTTCTCTTTCAGGAACTTGGTGAATTGTGTCTTCTCCTCTTCTGACAAAGATTGTGCTAGCAGTACAAATTGAGGATCTTCAGTTGTGCCCAAGTTAACTAGTTGCATTGGTTCTATCAGAAATGAAGACCTTTCTTGAAAGTGCTTAGGGAGGATATCAATAATCTCATCTTTTGGCACCTCTGAGAGGTTTTCACCATTAGATACATCTTTTATTTTTACTATTTTAGAATCTGACACTGCCACAACATGGTTTTCACCTTCAATTTTTTTCTTCTTTTTATTTTTCAATTTTTGACTGAGAAACTTGATATCCTCCTGTGACATGTTCATGCTCCTTGCATTGGTGGAAGAAGGGTAAGGTTCACAAGTGTTTAGATAGCAAGCCAAGGTGTAGTCATTGGGAAAGTTGAGGATAGGAGTAGGATTTGTATTAGTCCAATCAATTAGGTCTAGGTTTATCAAAGACAAGGAGTCAGATCTAGGGAAGGATAACATTGCATTAGTGTCAAGACTATTAATTGACATGACATGTTCTGTTAAGTTAATCTCTTAGATGTTTATATCAATAAGAGTTAGATCGTCATTATCGAAATCATTGTTAGTTTTATGTGGACCCAACTCTAGTGACTCGTCAATTGAGTATTCTTCTTCTTCATCTCTTTGTAGGAGGAGGCTCCTAGCTTGTCACCTCTGAATTTCTTCTAGACCTAAGAGAACACTAGTTTCTTCATCAATGATTTGGGGAAGGAATTCCTCCTCTGCTTCAGGAACATCAATACTATTAGGAGTGGTGTTAGAAGGTTCTTGGTGTGCTGATGTAGCTGCAAACATGTTAATTACATCTATTTCAATGTCCTCCATGGCAACAGATAGCTCATCCCACTCGTAGTTATGTGAGTTAGTTACTTCATCATCAGACCTGTTTAAAAATTTGGCAATAGTTACCTGGTGTACCCTATTAGCCACTTGTAGATCAAAGTGTGGTAAATCAAGGATATGTGAAACTATGACTATTTTCCCCAAGTTAGGATGTAAATCTTATTGTCGAGGTATGAATTCACTAGCCATTGTGACCAATGGTACTGCTTGATCGTCTTTTGTTGTTTCTTCTACCTCTTGAATAGGAGCTGGTGGTAAGAGAGGCACACGAAGATCTTGTGGTACCTCAAAGCTTGGTACATAGCATTCGCCTTGATATTCAGGATTCTCCATACCAACATGTAATAATATTTCATAGGACTATGGTTCTAGCTCTATTTCATTTGTTTCATCACTCCCTTTGTCAGAAACTGGACTATCCCTTGAAGAAGGGTCTTCAGATTTATTATTGAAGCCTAGCCTATTCTTATCTTTGGTACCCCTGAATTCCATGTGTACATGTTCAATGATTCCTTTTCCTTTGTTGTCTAAAGGTCCTTTTCCTTTATATCCCATTTGCTTGAGGAGATCATATCCTTTACCATACTTCTCCAGGGATATTTCCACATGTTTTACCTCAGTTTTTATCGGTACTCCCTTGTAAAGCCAGGCCAAGAATGCATGTTCTTCTGTGTTATCTAAAGAAGATGTGGATGCCTTAACCATGCCAATTCCTTTGTGGATTTCTTGAATTTGAGATGCAGCAAGTGTGAATGATGAGGAAGATTTTCCATAGGATCTTGGTGATACCGGAATTTCTGTCAATGACGGGGTCATGTCCAGCTTGTATTCTCCCATACCTTTTTCAAGTTTTAAGGTTTTCCCAAAAAATTTCATCACCATGTCTTTGGTAGTCTCATGAACAATCTCATCTGTAGCCTCTTTGTTATGTTGAACCATACTACATGCCTGGATATTATTGCAAGTATAATTAGCATCTGCATGGATTTTCACTTCCACCCCATTATGTGGGAACTTGATACATTTGTGGATGGTAGATGGTACAACTTGCATTTTGTGAATCCAGGGTCTCCCTAATAGTATGTTGTAAGCCAAGGGTAGATCCAAAACTTGACATATGACATTCCTTTCAATCAGCCCAACTCTGATGGGTAGAACAATAAGACCTTTAGAGGATATTTCTTCCTCATCATAAGCTTTGATAGTTATTTTTCTTTTAGAGTCCATGGTCTGTTCTAAGAGACCTAGTTTCTTGATGAGATTAAGGGTACAAATATTCAATCCTGCGCCTCCATCTATCAATATGCCTCTAACACAGGATTTATGAATGAGGACTTCAATATGAAGGGGATGATTATGTGGATGTGTCAATTATTTATCATCCTCTTCTAAAAAAGAGAGGTAATGTGGCACTGAGATGTGATTAACCATTCCTTAGAATTTATCTATATCAAGGTCTTTTGGCACATTTGCGGTGTGTAGGGATTGTTCAAGAATTTCCCTATGTATTGTGGAGATTTGAAGCAACTCAAAGATGGAAATTTTAGCAGAGGTTTGTTGCAATTAATCCACTAGGTTGTACTTTTCTATAGGAGTAGTAATTATTTGTTTTTTCGTTGTCAGTTTAGGGATAGTGATAATGGGTTCTTTGGAAGTTGTTTGTTTTTCTGAGGAATTGGGTCCTTTGATCATGACCTGTGCTTGACTCTGTGTCACTGCATTTGATTGGGTAGATGTGTTTTGAACACCTTTGATAGTGACCACATTAATTGATTCAGTTTTAATGTCCAACATGTTAATCACATTATCATTTTTAGAGTAGGCATAGTTCACTTCATTTCCATTTCCTTTAGATGCCTCTCCTTTCTCATAGTTAGGGAATGGATTGTTAAATGTTGTATGATATTCGTTAGTGGTGTTTCCTTCCACCTTGATCTTACCTCCTTCAATAAGGTCAAGGATAAAATGTTTGAGTTTAAGATAGTTGTTAGTCTTGTGTCCTTTGTTTTTGTGAAAGACATAGTGAGAATTGTCGTCCCACCATCTTGGTTTGACCTTCGGCTCCAATGGTTTGGAATCTAGGATTGTGAGAAATTTTTTGTCTAATAGTGTCTTCAAAACATTTTCAAGAGACTCTCCCAAAGGAGTGAATGTTCTTTGAGGTTTTGAAGTCCATGGACGGCCCCTGTTATTCTTGTTGTTTACTTTAGGTACGTGGATCATTACCTTGGCATCTTTGCTTGCTTTCATGCTATTTGTTAGGTTGAACACCTCAGGTTTAGGAATAATATTGGATGCGTCTACTACTCCATCGTTAACAAAAATTTTGTTCTATTTACACCATTTTAGTTTTTTGTTGGATTTGTTAGATTTGTTTTCACTTTGGAGAGTGATTTCTCCCATTTTAACCATGACTTCTTCGATATGAATGACATTTTTGATCATTTTTTCAAAGCTAGGGGAGTCTTGCATTGCAAATGCGTAGTTCAACTCAGGTACCAAGTTATTAACAAAGATTTCCATTTTCTCAAACTCAAGAATATCTCTTGAATACTGTGCAAAGATTTTCCTCCACCTTTGTAGAAAGTGTGTAAAGGATTCACTAGTCTTTTGTTTAGTTTTGCATAGATCCATCATAGTCACATCATGCTAGATATTATAGGAGTAATGTTGGATAAATCGTTGAATTAACTCCTCAATTTTTTTTACCTTAGGTGTAAGTTTTGAGAACCACTCCATGGTGTTGCCTCCTAAACTTCCTGGAAAGAGTCTCATGAGGTACATAGGTTCATGCCTATATTCTATGCTTAGAGCATAGAATTCTCTCACATGGTCATATGGGTCGGTCTCTCCCATATATTATTCATATTTCGGTCTTGCCATGTTAGGAGGAAAGAAAATTATAGTAATACTCCTGTCAAAGGGAAATAGACAAATGGAGTCCAAAGATTATTTCATCTTGGGTTTAGCCTTCTCCTGTTTGAGAGTCGCAAGCTCTGTTTTCATCAAGGTGAGTTGTTTGGTGAGAATAGATATAGGAGTTGACACCTCCTTTTCATTTAGTTGTTCCACATTATAATCCTTGAGTAACTTTATGCCAGTGGATGCTAGATGGAGAAAGTATTTCTCTTTATCTTCACCAATCATCTTTTCCATTGTCTTTTGGAATTTCTTTCTCTATTTGAGTTTATTATATTCTTCTTCAGTGATTTCTTCCTCACTTCCTTAACCAAACAAAGGACTATCAAAGTGTGGTTCTTCTTTCTCATCGCTATCTTCATGCTTTTGGTTTTTATCATTTTCATAGTTTTCAAAAGCCTTACTCCATTCGTGGGTGGTTCTTTCCATTTCTAGAGAGTCTAAATCGAATAGGGAACCATGAGATGTTTCTCATCATTGAAAGTGAAGTGACCTTGGAGGTACTTCTGATTCTTTAGAAGTGTACTTATTGCATCTTGTGTTAACCATGTATCTGTATTTCAACTTCATCAAAGTTTTCTGATAGTGTTAGGTAGAGTCTCAAATCGTTCAAGTGAGTGTGTCTAGGTAGAAGGTTTGTGTTTTGGTGGAAGTAAATGAGTCCAGTGTCAAAGGGTTAGAATGTCCTAATGGTGAGCTAGGAATCAAGTTATAAAAATCGGATAGACCACATGTATTAAGACTGATTGCGAGAAACTGACAGGACTTTCAAGGTAGACATTTTGAAAAAAAAGTGTTTGACATAGAAACAAGGAGACCATAAAAGACAACAGGGATAGGCTAATGAGCCAAAAGGGTATCCAAATCTACTAAGGTTTTCTGAGAAAATAATCTACAAGTGCCCACTGTCCTAGATGCAAGCTCCTAGATGCAAGCCAGGAAATACAATATGTGAGCTTCTCATGACCCAAGATGCGAGCTTAAACACTAGATGCGATGAAGTGTTGACCAGATACAGTGTAGTATACTAGATATGATCCAAGATTCCATATACAAGCCAAGAAATCTAGGATGCAAGCTTCTGATGTTTCTGTCATATTTTGTCAGTTTTGTAAATTTTGTCTTGAAAGTGCGTGAAGTTTGTTTGATCCGTGATCGTGTTCGGAGACTTGCCGGTGAGTGAAAAACACATGTAGATCAAGGATTGAAGTTTGTTTCTTGTTTTGAATGTGTTAGCTCATTAATGATTTTTATACATATCAAGAAGATTTGCATTGTTAGGGGAACAAACACATCCTTATGCCCTATTTTCTAGGTAGAGGATGAAAATATTTGTTCATTGACTTAGGTACACACTCAAATGCTAATTAGAATACAACCATCACCAAGCATGCAATGGATCTAGTCATGATGTTGTATTAGCCATCTCCAAACATAAGTGAGGGCACGATATGATGAGTGTCTTGGGACAATTAATTTTTCCTAGCACAAGGATTATCACCCTTTCAGAGATGAATTGACTATTTTTGTCTATGAAGTTCATTGTTTTATGATGGGGCAATCTATTTGAAAATGTCTCCCATAGAATTGCGCAAGGAAAAATTGAGGCGTATAGCCCTATGAGTACTCAAATATGTTTAGTCTCTCAAGAAAGATTCAAGCGGCTCTGCTCTACACATACCCAAGCATGTTCAAGGAATGATGTCAAAATTTCAAGAAAAAATTGACTCCATCTTCCAAGGCTTTGGCCTACGAGGAAGCAATTATTTATAGTGAGTTGGAAGGGTTGGCGTAAAACCTGTCCTCACTTGGGTTGTTCCTGGGAGATTTTTTCCTCAACCGGTAGGCCCTCTACTATTTAATAAACATACAAAGGGTTGGAAAGCGTAGGATTTCTAGATTTTTGATTCTTCAAAAGAAGAAGAGCATACTCTCCTAGTCCATGCCATTTTCTCCCAAAATACACAAATCAATGTTCATTCCCTCAAGATATGTTGAGCCTGATTTAGATATTCCTAGTTTTAATGAAAATACAAGTACTTGAAAACAAAGTTTGATTGTTCAATTGACTAGAGTTCTTAGTGCTTTTCTTGTTCAATTACTGTCCCAAAAATTAATTAAGCAATGTGTTTGTTCTTTGAGCCACAAAATTTAGTTATTTGAGTTGTTCATTTACTATCCCAATTTGAAATTTAAATGGTGTGTTTGTTTGCCTTGTTCAGTTATTCCAAATTATTTTCAAATCATAAATTGACTTGTGAGTTTCTAATTTTCCTTCAAAAGGAAAAGAGCATATTCCTCTGGTTAATTTATTATGAGATTAGAAAATGTCTTTAGTTTTGAAAGCATAAAAATAGAAGCTAAGATGGGGGATTGGCAACCTGTAAAACTATAAGTTAGTATTCTTTTTCCCACTCTTTCAGCTCTAATAGCAATCTGCAAACACAAGTTAGGCTATCCAAAACTCTAAACCACAACTGATTAAAGTGTTAGAGATTAGGCAATGTAGTATGCAAAGTATTTGACCAGATACGATCCTAGAAATGCAAGATACAATGCAATATACTGAATAGAAGCCTATTGTACTAGATGCGATAGACTCCTGACCAGATATGAGCCTATACTAAAAATGACCGAGGAAATCCCAGATGCGAGCCTAGATTTCTGCGATGTGAGAGCGTATCCTAGATGCAAGCTTTTAGGACCAGAAATGAGCCTGTACTTGAAATCTGGGAAGACAAATTAGCCAAAAATGGACTTGAAATGAGGCCAAAGATAAAATAATGGCCCATGGTGGACGCTAGAAATGTGGTGTGTGAAATTGTGCACATGTTACCAACGATACAACACTTCAATAGATCATTTCTCACGCAGGAGCACCCTAAGGTCTTTAGTAAGATCTTGAGACATTTTTACTTGTGGGTTGGTTTGGCCAACCATCCATGAATAAGGACTAAACTATAAAGTCTCTAGTGTGTTTTCAGGTGTGATTAGACTTAGCAAAGATTAGGGTTTGTATAGTGTTGGGTCTAGTTGATTCTAGGGGTCTAGAACCTAGAAGTCAACTCAAAATTCAAAGGGTTGACCAAAGTCCCAAAGTGGGAAGATTTTTAAGTTTTTAATGTTATTGAGTCATTTGAGGTCAATTGGTATGGTTTAGAACCAATTAGGACTCTCAAAGTGGAGAAATTGTCATTTTGACAAAAGTTGTGAAAGTTGTCATGACAACTTTTAAAAGTTGTGATGACAACATTTCCTAGATTTTAGGAATCAGCTCTTATGGTGCCCAAATCCCAACCAGAGGGTCTAGACAGGTGGAATAAGAGTATATAAGGTGATTTCAACCCTAATCTGATAGTTAGATTTGATCATCCATTACTTTATTGGATTGAATGGATTGAATGAAAGCATGGATAGTGTTTGAAATGTAATTCCTAAGATCTTTGTGGCATTAGTTTAGTGGATTGTTCTTTCTGGTTAGTTTTGTTTAAATTATTGCATTTTGTAAGTTCACTGGCCAGTTTTGGTCTAGTCATGTAAAGAATGGGTTTCTTTGGTGTTCCTGTAGTTCAAACTACATGAACACTTGGAATAAATTGGAGCCTTGTATATACTTTGTACATATGGCTTGTGGAGTGTGTGCGTACAGGGGAAGCTTGAAAACAATCAGGCCCTAAGCAAGTACTAGCTATTCTGGCTAGGGTGACTGAGAAGTACAACAATAATGGAGGTTGCAATTTGATTGGTATGTGCCAATCAGTGATAGTGGAATGTAGGGGCATGAGGTGCAAACCTTTTGATGGAATGAGGAGTTTAGAGGAGCTCATTGGATCATTGGAAGAAGATCAAGAAGCCAAACCAGCCATCATGCCCTAGAAACCCTTATTTTTAGGGGTTTGCTAAAATTCCATTATACGGAGAGAGTTGAGACTAGACACCAAGAAAGTCTTGAAGGGGAGGAAAAACCCACAAAGAATATGTACTTTTTTTCTAGGGTTGTTAAGGGTTTTTTGGAGGAAAATCACATTTGAACAGTGATTAGGAGGGCTAATAGGCCTAAAAAGGCTACAAGGCCTAAAAGACTTGATTTTGGAACCCGATTGGAAAATGGGTGAAGGATTCACAAAATTGAATACATAAAGGTTGGATTAGACCTAAGGGGAGTTGGGGAATCAATCCTTGAGTATTTGACACCATTGGAGTGATAGGATGCTAGTGAAGCCATGGATGCAAGAAAGCTATGGAGGAGAGAATAGAGTGGAGTTTGAAGTTGGTGGGAAGTTCCTAGGGAGTTAGGGTATTAGGAAATAATCCTCTAATTAGGGTATAGAAAGAGACCCTAAGACAGACCAAGTGAAGGTCCTGGAGAGAGCTAGAAGGCTCTAGGAGAGGAGCTCCCCATCAAATTGGTATCAGAGCCATTGAAAGGCTTCAGAGTGGATTAGTGCATAACAGAGTGGAGTGAATCCATAGGTGAGAACATCATGGTGACCAATGCAGAGTTGGACAAGTATTTTTCAGAGAAAAAAATCAAGAATAGGCTTCTTGAAGAAGCAATGGAGGAAATGAAGATTAAGATGGTAGAGTTGGTAGAGATTGCCAGCAAGTTGAGAGAAGAAATATATGAAGGGATAGATAAGGGAAAGAAACTAGTAGAAGATGAAGTAGAACTAGAGCCTAATCCTCTTCTACCCGAGGAACCATTCCTCAAAGAACTCAAGGCATTGAGTGGGAAGGCTCTATAAGGAATAGTAGTATTCTCTAGTAAGATGGACACTGAAATGGTTATGGAATGGCTTGAAGGGATGGAGAATCACTTTGAGTGTGATGGGATTATAGATGCACAAAAGGTGAAGATAGCCAAATCAAGGATAAGAGGGAAAGCACTTACATGGTGGAAGTTGTTGTAGGAAGAAAGAGAAAAAGAGGGCAAGAAGTCCATATCAAATTGGAAGAAAATGGTTGCAAAGGTGAAGGCAAATTACCTTCCAAAAGACTATGATATTCAACTACATAAGAAGGGGCAGAACCTTAGGCAAAAAGACCTAGATGTGCCTGCCTATACCGAGGAATTTCAAAAAATTTGTCTTAGATCAAGAATCCAGGAGACAGAGAGCATCAAAATGGAAAGATACCTTAATGGATTAAGGTGGAACATTCAAGATGAAATTAGTCTCTTTACCTTGACTTCCATTCATAGTTGTTTTCAAATGGATTTGAAAGTGGAAGAGAAACTAAAAAAGAAACAAGATTCTAGTTCTAAAAATAGAGGAAGGGGTAGAGACAATAGAGGTGGCCATAGAGGAGGTTCAATTGGAAGAGGTAGCGATAATAGAGGACAAAGTGACTCCAGATATTAAGAGCAAGGACAAGAAACAAGAAACAAGGTTGGATACAATAACAAAGGAAAAAGCTCTTATAACAATGGCAAAGGAAGATCGGGAGGTTTTGGGAGAAGTTCACATTTTTCTTCCATGAAATGCTACAATTGTGGACAGATGAGGCATCTTGCATATAGGTGTCTAGATAAACCAACATCCTCACAAGGGGAGAAGAAGATAGCTTATGTCCAAGAGGAAGATTTCTCTAAACAATCAGAGGTGAGTCTAGATTCAGAGAAAGGAGAACACCTTATGTTGAGAAGAATATTTTATGCCTTGCATACATGTCCCTACATTTTGTGTGCAAAATGTTGGGTACCCTTTTTCGCTTTGGCTCTTGCCTTGTTTTTCTTTGCTTTTGTTTCCTTTTTGTTTTCTTCTCTGGGTTTTCCTTCTTGTGAGGTTTGTTTTGTTTTTGCTTTTTTCTCTTGTGTCTCCAGGACCCGGTCCCAGAGTTGGTTTTTTTTTTCTAGAGCCAGCTTTCAGACTCCGGGATTCTCTGCCATGATGTCTTCTTCTCGTAGGTAGACATGGTCACTCCAGATCCCTGGGCCCGAAGTCCAGAGGTTCACCTATTCTAAATTTTATGGCAAAGAAGGTAATTTTCTTTTACCTCAGATATAAATAAGATTTACATGTCACTTTTACAGTTACTGCGATTAAAACACTTAGAGTTTTCAGAGTGATTCCTTTGTGATTTGAAGTGCGATTAAGTGAAAATTACTCTGAGCTTAGTGGATAACTATGAGTTGAGGTTTGGTAGCTGTTTGTAAGCATTGGAGGTTGAAGCTATTATAGAGTGGTCCTAGTGCCTCCTCTCTTTTCCATTCTTCAGATTCCCACGTAGGTTTTCTAGTTCTTGCCCTCACTTTGTTGTTTTTTGGTTTCAGTTTTTTTGTTTGTTTCATTCTGGTTTTGTGTTTTCTTCTTTTTGGTTTGCCACCCGTTGGTGGGTTGGCTCTGCTAGAGGGTTGTTCACCCTTTGTGTAGCTATAGGTTAATGTACATTCTGTATTTTTTTTTAGGGTAGCTACTATACATTGTGTTTATTTTGTTTATGCTGTGAATGGTGTATATTTTTATATATTGCATGTGTATATGCTTTGACCCTCGACCCTCTTGTATTTTATGTATATATGTTCTATATATCCCTTAGAGCTCACAAGTTCTACATGCTCTATCATGCATTTTTACCCCATGAGGCTGAGCTCATCAAGACGGAGTCTCCACAATTCAAACTCGGCACCTCGCTAGTTCGAACCATGGTGGCTCTCTCTCTTCTGTCTCGTCGCATTGATGGTGGGATTAATTTCCCACATATGAGAATTTAAATGTGTCCAATCTGACATTCATTTTTCCCCGTGTAAGCCCACTTGTCTTAATTAATGCCATAAATGTCTTTATGCCACCTGCCATCTTACCACATGCCAACACACATCAACCAAAGTATGGATTATTTCCAGTCACATTGGCAACGACTAGTTTGTCCAGACTCTGGATCTCTGGTAGGACCTTATCTTCTATTTCTCCTTGCCACCTTGTCAGAAAAAAATCCAGAATTCTAAGTCATGTTCATTTTAGATACCCTGGAACTTTTGATATACATACTAACACTTGTTTGACAGGTGCAAGTTTGTGGAAAATCTCCTAGAGTTATAGTTTATGTTTATATATGTGTGATGGTTCTCCAGTCTTGCAGGTTGCGGATAGAATGATTGAAATTTTTTGATGATTTTGCCCCTCCTGATAGCCTGAAACTACCCACCACCTCTGCCCGGGCAGCTACCAAGTCACAGATTGAAAGAATTCTAATTAAGCTGCCTTTAACCTCCAAGTATCCGAAGGATGGAGGTATTGCGGGGTCCAAGATAGACTCCAAAGTCCATGAAATAACAGATACAGATCTCGGGACTTGGGCCAAATTGCAATGTTTAATCCAGGCCATTTATTGGTTAAAGGCTGAAGGAGACAAAATGGCTACTTGCTTAGCTGCCTTAGGCATCATAAAGGCTATGAACTTTTCATGTGCGGTGTAGTCACCAGAGCTAGTGCTATAGCTAGCAACACAATACAATACAACCACTCACTCAGTTCTACTTCCGGATCCCCAACCACTACAATATCCCACCACAATTGTCACATTGGATGCTCCCACCTTTGCTTCTGAGTTGGGAATTCCTCAGTTCAAAGGGTCTGTCGTCATCACCAGGGCCAAGTCATTGGAAGAATTCGGTGAAGCCAAAATCATTTCCCGGGAACACCTCAACAGTCAGTGGTTGAAGTCTCCAAATCAAGACTACAAAAGAATGAAGTTGGAAATTCCCCATGGGGATCTCAAAGAGCCCATTCAAGCAGGCATCATATTTTTATGTAGGATCTTCGGATGGCCCCACGCATAGAAATTCTCAGTGTTGATGTATTATTTTCTATACTACATCATGCCACACAACATGACCTTCAACTGGGCGGCCATTATATCTAACCATGTGGATACACAGATGAGAACCGTCACCCATAATTCCAAATTTTACATGACATCATATGTGCTATGGGCATTAGCACAACAAAGGCTAGCTTTTCAAGGTCTGGGAATAGCTGAGGAACTTGGGAACGGTCTTGGGAAAGCCACACCATGGGATCATTATCCCTAACTGCAATGGGAGCTCAGTTTCCTAAAATTCTACTAGGTAAATGACACCTTCATTTACAAAAACATTCTAACACTTACCCAAGATTCTGGGTACCACCTCTCACAGGCGGCAATGATGCTGGTTAATTGCTACAGCCAGTATTTTTTTCAGTTTTGGCATCACAACTACATCAAGGTGACAGGCTTCAATGGGAAGCCCTATCTTCTTCCCTAGTATTATGGGGATAGAATTATTCTCTTGGAGTTTTGCAGGCAGATGAAGGATCTGCACACCTTCTTCACATTGAAGAAGGTCGTCAACGTCCCATTCCCTTTCTCTTGTGGGAATTATACATGTAGCCTCGCCGCGGCTCAGGAGGCAGCCAACAAATTAAAGAGCTTACGGCTGGTTGAATTCAACCATGCCCAAAAAAACTATGATCCCCGTGGAAATATTGCCACAACACTACCTTGAGTGTCCCCACCACATAAAGAGGATATTGAAGACTTCTGGGCAGACTACCAGGAAATTTTTTATCTTTGGGCCCGACAACATACAAGGATGAGAAAAGGGATCATGGAAGCACTGGACCTTCAAACTTTCCCGAAGGGTTTCAAAGATGGCGGGCTATTAGAGGATCTAGCATACAAAGGACGGGGGCTGGATAAATTAGACCTCCCTCTAGTGGATTGGGCCACTCCAAAGGATTTAAAAATTGAAGGGATATGCCAACCCATCATAGAGGTAAGTCACATATAATTTTCCTAGGTGTGCCCCAAGAGCACCCGAAAGAAATCAATGGTCAAGAAGACCATTCCCTCTTTAGCCAACGTCGGACCTTCTTTATCTATAGCGACCACTAAAGAAAATATAAGGGAAAAGAGAAAGAGGGAGTCCAGGTGCCCAATGTGCCTCCTTAGATTCCCACCCTTTTGATGGCCCAACTGCATGATAAAATGGAGGCAAGGAAGCTAGCTAGTCAGCAAATCAGCATGTAAGTATATTCCGGTCTCCCAATCACTCCAATGGCATCGACTCACCTGGCGGGGTCCCCTTCATTAGTAGCAATGATGAGCAGACAGAATTTTGCTGAGGCAGAGTTTACCAATATTCTAGATACCGGGGCTTCACTCATAAGGAGAAATAAAACAACTGTGGCCCCTATACCAAGCACCGCCCCTGGTATGCCAGAGAAACCCCCAGTAGATGTAAGTTTGGACTCTCCCAAACTGGAGAATATTTCAGACTCCTCTCTGCCATATGACAATTTTGATGATACCTTCTCGACAGAGGAGCTTTTGGAGATTCAACAGGGTGTCAATCATGTGGTGGAGGAAATTGAAGCTCAGGATAAAGAAGAAGTCCCTGCAAAAAAAGAAATCCTGGTGAAAAAGGATATATCAGAGCAGGAGGCTCATGAAGAGGTGCCCACAGAGCTTGAGCAGGAGGAAGTACCAGTCTAGGAGATTGGGGATATACCAAGGTATCCCAAAATTGAGCAACTGATGGTCAAAGAACCCAGACCCGAGGGAACAACTGTACCTCAAACCATCACGCTTCAAGTGCCTTTGGTAACTCTGGGTGACCAAGTGCCCCAGAGTACTTTCGATGAGATAGTAACGGTAGCCGCCTTGTTAAAATTTGGCCAGCAACCTCACCCACCTCTGGAAGATGCCCTAATGGAGGAGAAAATTGCAATAGACCAGGCCAATGAGGCCTAGGAACAACAACAACAAATGGACCAAGAGGTCCTAGATAAGGAAAATGAAGAAACTGTTGATACCACCAGGAAAGATGATGTCCCTAAAAACATAGAGACTCAGACCAGGGAAAATATCCCAGACAATACCGCAGAGGACACCAGCATGGTAGAAAAAATAAGGGTTCTAGAGAACAGGAAACAAGAACAAAACAAGAACAAGGAGAACTGGGACAGGAGCAAGAAAAGGAGCCCGAAGATAAAGTACACTCCAGGAATGTGCCACCATATTCCAAAAGGGATCCTAATGAATAGGTGTTAGCAGCAAGGCCACCCCAGCTGCCCCAATGGCTGGTGGAATCTAAGAAGAGGAAAGCCCCGGTGGCAACCACAAGCGCTCCACTCTCATTGGCCGAGATGATGGCCAGGAATATAGAGGCAAAGAGGCCTAAGAAGGCGCGGTTGGTCCATACTGTTTGGACCAACCCAATAGGTAGTAGCATTACGATCATCACAACACCCCCAACAAATGTAGATGCAGCAGCCGTAAGGCCCGAAGACTACAATATAACAGAGGTAGAATTGGGGAAGAGAGACAAGAAAAACAAATTGGACTTACTGAAAGAGGCTACCAAGGTGATAGAGGCCCGGTACATAAAGTAGGGCCAGAAGCTGCAAGAGGAAAGGGAAACAAATGCCAATTTCCTCATGCTTCTGGTAGAATTAAAATGGCCTCTAGCCAAAGTCCACCCCGGAACCCCTTCTTCCAGATTGTCGCTTGCACAGGGCGATGTGGACTCTCTGCACATAATGAAGAAGAAAGCACAAGCTGTGGATGGGTGGGTAGCTGAATAGGTAACAGCAATGAGAGAATTTTTAGCGGTGTCCCTCTTGGACCTCTATAGGGTTGATCTCGTCCTCAGCCATGTAAGAAGCTCCGCTCAGATATGGGAGCAAGATTTGGAAAAATATGAGAAGTGGAAGGAAAGGTTGGAAGAGATCTGCAACCTAGGTGAGGAAGTTTCCATAGAGTCTGGTATTTTGGGAGAAGAATCATATGATTCCCTCTAGGTCCAGTACTCCAGACTTACCCTCAAAATTAAGGTTTGCAAGGAACTGGTTAAGACCTTAAAAGAGAAGTTGACTGTAGCCCGATATCCCTTAGGTTTATTCAAGTAATTCATGGTTGGGGTATCACAAGTTGATCCCTTCACCACCGGAACATGTACCCTAGAGGACTATGTCCTCAGCAAGTTTGATGAGTGGATGGAGTCCCTGTATCTGCCAGCCAAAGATTTTGACCAGGGCAGGTTGTCTAGATTGTCAAAGACCATGATCTGGTCACATGATGCCATCAAGATGGTGGACGAATTCCAGAGTGGGGTTGGAGAAGTCGAGGATGCATTGGAGGTAGTCTACAGCCAGTGGGATAGCATCTGGAATATAGATGAGGAAAGCATAAGCCAAGTGTTGGAAGCTTTGAAAAAATCATAAGTAATAAAGTTCTTTGGATTCGGGAAAATCTTATCAACACCATGTTTTGTATTCTTTAGTCTTTGGAGGCGCAAGCTTCTAGATCCCAGAGTTTTGGATTCCACATTTTTGCATTCTTTAAAGTCACCCATGTCCTGGTTCCCAAGGCTGACCAATAACTTTTAGAGCAGTTAATGAAGGTTGTTAGGAGATGGGTAACCACAACAAGGCACATTAGCTTGACAAGAGGTTTCTGACAGGTGGTCTTCCCAAGGCGTCACTTCAAAGATACACCTAGTGCATTGGAGATAGGGTGCCGCTTTCCCATTTATGAGGCATGTAGCCTCAATCCTCGGGGGATCAAATTTATTCTTTCTCCTCCCAGCTCTCTTCTCAAGTTTGATTCTTCCACTCCACCTTTCTTGTCTTATTCTTCTGACATGTCAGACCCTTTCTGTCTCGAGGTCTTTTGTAGTGTGGTGAAGGTAGTATTAGATAATATATTATATTGTAAAGTGTAAAGTAAGTTAGGGTTAGGTTTAGGTCAAGTGATGTGTATAAATAATAAGTCTGACCTTATTTCAAGGGTTGGAAAAATTGATGATTTTGTAGTCCATAGATAATAGAAATCTAGTTTTCTCATTTCTTAGTTTGCAGAGCTCAATGCTCCATAGTTTTAAGCTTTCAGTAGTTAAATGCTCCCCTGGAGTCACCATTGTATCACACACCAGTGCTTTCTGGAAAGATGTTAATGAAGAAGGAGGAGTTCTCTCAATGATGCTGTTAGCATTCTGTCTTCTGGGTTAACAATAATTTATGCTTTGTGTTCTTCATGTCCTTTTCTCTGATACTTAAAGTAGATTAACAACCCCCTTTTCTTTGCTACTGATAAAATATGAACTGATGGTTGTATATTTCTTTGGTATTAGTGTAGTGTGTTAGAGAATTGTTGATGTTTTGAATGTTTAAGCATAACTATAGGTAGATGAAACATCTCTAACCCCGCGATATCTTTTTAAGTTTATTTGCTAAGTGAATGCACATTTGAAGGAAACCCCACTTACCTAAATCCCCAGAGTAGATGAGTTGAAGATAATGAGTTATCCCCATCAAACAAAACAATCACATCTCCCAACTGAGCCCCACACTATCGAGACATGACTCTCACATGGTTGGAGGCTCGGGGAATCTCTTTTCCCTGAAAAACCTTTATAGGAAAATTTGGCCAGTACCCCGGTACCCGGTGACAACTTACCTCTGTTGGCAGACCTGATCACAAAGTCGCATCAATAGAAACTGGCACTAGAGGGAGGGCATGAACTCATCCCCCTCTCTGGATTCAGATTTTATGCCATCCGAGGGTTCCCCAAGCCATAGTTTTAGGAGTCAAGCCTTTAGTGTGATTGGGTCAGTCTCCCTAGTGAGATTGAAAAGAGTCCTTAGATCAGCCCCTAATCCTAGAAGGTTTGTTGAACTTGAGCCCCTTGCTCGAAAGAAACGGACCACAAAAGTCAAGCCAACCACCGTTGTCTGGGGATCTAGCATACCATAGAATACCTAGTTCTCCTAGATGATCCCAAGAATTAGTGTTCAACCTAGTCAAAATCCAACTCTCCAAATGGCTTCATATTTTGGAAACACTGGGTCCCCAATGGGAACTTTCTCAGGTGCAACCAACGATTTACCCTCGCACCCAAAAAAGATTTATCCATGATATGAGAACTTAGGCTCACGAACTATAGAGGAACACCTACAGGAATACAAAGATGCCATGAACTAACACCGGATCAAACATAAAGATGTTCTGACCCAGATGTTCCCTCTATCCCTGAGACAGAGTGAACTGAACTGGTACCTTAACCTTCCCACCAACTCCATCAATAATTGGCAGGACATGGAGGATGCCTTCCTAGCTGCCTTCCACATACACATGGACCCATCTTGGTCCCACAGCCAGTTCATCTCTATTAGGAAGGAACCAAATGAACCCCTTGCAACATTCAATCACCAGTTCCAACGTGCCTTGAAACGGTGCATGGGTCACTTCATCCCATCTCTAGAAGTGACTATGTAGACCTATCTCAATGTGATGGACCCCTTTGTTTCCACTCTCCTTTGGAGAACTACCACCCCGGGCGACTGGGATACTTTGGCAAAGGTTTACAACCTAGATTTAGAGCTGTCCCGTGGCCTCAACAAATCCCCAGGAAAGATTGGGAAGAGTACGCCATTCAACATGATCCCCGATGGAACTTCTTACACTGGAGGATATTATCCTAATCAGGCAATGGGTGCCCCCGCAATGGCCATGAATCCCCCGCGACCGCCGATAGACCAGCAGGCCCGGTATGTATATCCATCACAAACTCAGAAATACCAGGTTTAGAATCTTTTCCCTAGAACCAACCGCAATAGACACAACAAACACAGACACAACCATCTAGATAGCCTTTCTTCTAGTCATTTGCGGCTAGAGGATTATCACCCTCGACTCTAAAAAATTTTGTTGCTTTCCCAGGGAACCAACAACAACAACCGTCACATTGTGACACAAATACCCAGTTGACCGCCGAGGTTGAATCCCTCTGGTGAATGTTGTCCACCATAACTATGGACATGGGTCAACTGAAGGCGGGGTCTTACACACCCTAGAACTCTAATTCCTAGAGAGGGAATATTTTCTCTGGCCAACAAAACAACAATGCCGGGGGAAGAAATTTTAACAACAGGCCTCAGCCCAACCAACAATAATGGAACAAGAATGAAAACACCGAAGATCTGCCTCTAAACCAAAATGCCAATCAAAGTGGTGTTGGACCATCCCATTTCACACCATTCATAGATTTCTAGCCCATGACCAATTGGTGTAGATTGCATGACACAGGCTCCCACAATGAGGTAAACTGTGCCACGCTGGAGAAATTTATCATGATTTCCCAACTACATAGACAACAAGCATATGATCCTACTCCCCTAGAGCCTCCTGTGCAAGAGCCCACTCATGGTGCATTCGCCTATGAGACAGTCTTCTTCAGAACCACCAGAGAAGACGAAGAAGAATTCAAACTACAAGGATTCTTTGATGAGTCGATTCCAGACTTTGAGGCTAATGCCTTCACCAACCCAAGGGCTCCCTACAACACTCAAAGCTAGGCTGGTAAAAGACTAGTTTACATGCCAACACCTCGTAAAGATACTCCTCCCTGAGACAACATGACCGATCAGCATGTCCCTCCAAAAGGTTCTAGCTCTAGCCAAGCAAAGGACCCGGCCGAGCGCAGCCACCAAGTCCCGGGAGGGAGGTTTGACATCACGAAGGTGTTAGAATAGACCACCATCTCCATGACCTTGATGGAGGTTTTAATAAACTATCCTGAGTAGATGAAGTCTCTTCTGAAGCTCTTGGGAAACCCAAAAGTTTTCAGTCACCCACCCAAGACTTTCTCTTTTGAGAATGCCAATGCGGCTATCTTCCAGGGAAATACTGAGGATCCTCCATTCCTACTGGGCCTAAAGATACAAGGCAAAAATATACACAATTTCCTAGTAGATTTTGGGGCTTCAAGCAACATCATGCCCCTATCCAGATGCTAGAAGCTCAGATTCTTACCCACCCCGTCTAATGGTGAAGTAATCCAACTGGATAAGACTACTGTAAAAATGGTGGGTGAATTGAAGAATGTCCAGATGCAACTCATCCAGGAGCCCAGAATAGCCAGCATAATCAATATCCAAGTAGTGGACATCCCAGATACCTATGGGATGTTGCTGAGTTGTAATTGGTCTAAGTCCCTGAATGGATACTTTTCAACCAACTTCTCCCACTTGTGGCTCCCTTGGGAAGGAGAATCAAACAAGATCCAGGTGGAAAGTGAGCCCCGGATGAAATAGGCCCTCATCAAAGTTGGAAGGGTGAATGAGGTATTATTCTCTGAGACTTCCCCCAGGGTGTACCAACCCCTTGAAATCTTAAAATTTGATTTCAACCCCTGGGAGGATCCCATAGTTCTGCAGAGAACCCAGGACCTAGAAGAAAAATTGAGGGTTGAGGTCATCTCTCAGGGTACCACAACGACCCCCACCACACTCTTGTCTGACACTTGGTGCCAAGTACATTACCAGAAGCACTCAGATCTAGAGAGTGAGCCTTGTCTTTCCACTGCTACTTGACACATTGATGCCCTCCAAAACAAAGAGCATGCAGCTGATTCCTCAGAGCCTAGTATTCCTAATGGAAGCACTTCTTTGATGTCACTTCTTCAGGGATCTCAATGCCAAGTCCACTGGAGGTAAACCTCACCCAAGTACCATCAGTGCTGGAGGAAACTCCTCCTATGTCTCCCAAAAATAATCCAAAGACTGCTCCATCTCCCCAGCTCCAAACAACAAACTATGATTTATGGACCCATAAGTTTGATGGGTCCCGATCTAAACAAGGTTTTGGGGCTGGAATAGAATTAATCAGCCTATGGGGAAAATCCTTCCTCATGTCCCATAGGCTACATTTCAACTGCACAAACAATGTCATGGAGTATGAGGCCTTGGTCCTTGGACTCCTATTTGCATTGAGGAAAGGAATCACCTGCCTCTGGGCCCTGGGTGATTCAGAGTTGATTGTCAAACAAGTTTGGAGTCAATACACGTGTCATGATAAGAGGCTAGCTACATACCGCAATCGGGCATGGAGCCTTATTGAAGATTTTGATGCCTTTGGCATTGATATTATTCCCTGACGATGAAACTATGTCCCAGATGCCCTTGTTGTTTCTACCAGCACACTTGAGCCCATGGCCGGCTCACGACTCTGGAGATTTTCTATTGAGATGATCCCCAGCCTATCTATTCCAAATAATGTCACCCATTTTAAGGTCTTTGAGGATGATTAGCATATCTTGGCCTTCATGGTGAATGTTGGTGTCTTTGAAGACCAGATAGTGGAGGAACAAGACCACGATGACATTGGGCAGGGTGATGAAGATGATGGGATCATGGACTTACCAACCAACACCATCCCAAAGGGGATGGTCGCACTTGAATGAATCTTTGACTCGGACCCTTGGGGCCAGAAAAAGGTATCATCCTCCTTTGAGGGAGGAAAATTCAAAAAAGTAAACATCGGCCAGTCAGGTGAAGAGAAAATGATACACATCAGCACCTCCTTCTCCCCAAAGGAGAAGGAGAATATTCTCGCAGTTCTCTGAGAATACATAGATGTAATCGTGTGGGGGTATGAGGATTTTAAGACATACAAAACATCCATTATGACTCACACCATCCCACTCAAACCTGATGCTAATCCCTTCTGGAAAAAGCAATGACCCGTCAACCCACTGATCGAGCCTCTAATTCATCAAGAGGTGAAAAAAATATTGTCAGCCTAGATAATCTTTCCAATCTGGCATACTACGTGGGTTGCCAACCTCGTCCCTATGAGAAAGAAGAGTGGTAAAATTTGCCTTTGCATGGATTTCTAATATTTGAATAGGGCCTCCAAGAAAGATAATCACTCTCTCCCCTCATTGGATGAGGTGTTGCAGTTAGTGAATGGATCCCAAATGATGTCTTTCTTGGACGGGTACTCTAACTATAACCAAGGCATGGTTAAATATGAGGATAGAGATAAAATGACATTCACCACCAAGTGGGGAACGTTTGAATATCAAAGGATGCCCTTTGGCTTGATTAACACAGGGGCCACATTTTAGAAGACCATGGACATTGCATTCGAGGGCCATGAGAACCAGTGCATAATCATCTACATGGATGATCTACCATATTTTCCTGGGATAGGTGTGACCATTCCACCCACCTCACCCAGATTTGTGAGAGATGTCACTGGTACGGAATATCCCTCAACCCCAAGAAGTGCATAATCAGGATCACTAAAGGGAAGTTGATTAGGCATATTATCTTTGAGAAGGGTATATCCATTAACCCTAAGAGAGTTGAAGCACTGTTAAACTTGCAAATGCCTGGCAGCAAGAAAGAGATGTGGTCTTTCTTCGAAAAGATCAACTTTGTCTGGCGGTTCATCACTGGATTCGCCGAACTCGTGAAGCCACTCAATGAGATGATGAAGAAAGATACCAAAATTGAGTGGAGTCTTGAAGCAAAGAGGGCATTCACCTAGATTAAACAGACAATAAAGGAGGCACCAGTTTTGGCTAGCCCAAACTACTTTCTCCCTTTCTAAATTTACTCCTTTGCTTCGCTGCATTCTATCACGGTAGTATTGACCCAAAAGTCAAAGGGGAAGAACAACCAATAGATTTTAGGAGCTCCCCCTTTCATAATTCCGAAGCCCACTATTTTTCATTGGAAAGGCAGGCCTTTTCTCTAGTTCGCACTGTGAAGAAATTCTGGCATTACATTCTCCGGAGCAAGGTGCATGCTATCATCCCGGACCAGGCTGTAAAATATTTGCTAATGCAGAGTGAATTGGGTAAAGATGGGGGAAATGGATGGCCATCCTCCAGGAATATGATTTAGAAATGCAACCCATGAAGATAGTCTGAGGCCAGGGGCTAAGCAAAGCGATGGCAGAAGAGACTCCCCACATTGAATGTCAAACATATACGGTGGAGTCCATCACTTGAGACCCATGGTACACAGATCTGGTGTACCTATTGTTAAATAAAAAATGTCTGGAGGGATTTCATCCAAACAAATTTTGCACCCTATAGTTGAAAAGCACACACTTCATGATAAAAAACTCCACGCTTTTTTGGAGGAATTATGAGGGAGTGTACCTCCGATGCATTGATAGGGTTCAAGCCACCCAAATAATTGAGAAATTTCATAGGCAGCTTGGAATTGGGCATGGCTCAGCTAACACCACCACCCATCAAATCCTTCAGGCTGGATACTATTGGCCCTGTATCTTTAAATATTTCTACACTCATGTTCGGAAGTGTCATACTTGTCAAACCGCGGCACATCGTGAGCGTAACCCGACTATGCCTTTGCAACTAGTTTTCAAAGCTAGACCCTTTGCCCAATGGGCATTTGACTTTATCAAGGACATCAACCCCAACTTTTCTTCCAACCACTAGTACATCCTAACTGCTGCCGATTACTGCACACGGTGGTCTGAGGCCATTCCTTGTAAAAACAACATGTCAGACGTAGTTATCAAATTCCTAGAAGAAACATCGTCACAAGATTTGGAATGCCCTTCGCTATAGTGTGTGACAATGGTCTGACATTTTCTTTGGTACAACTACTTGAGTGGACCTATGACTGAAAGATCACTCTGAATTTCTCCAACAACTATTACCCCCAGGGGAATGGTGTTGCTGAATCAACCAACAAAAATTTACTTGAAGTCATCAAACACCTGTTAGAACAGAATCCCCAAGATTGGCAACAAAAGATGAGATTCACCCTCTGGGTAGATCACATTCAAATTAAGGCTTCCCTAGGAACATCCCCATTCTTTCTGGTTTATGGCTAGAACCCAGTGTTCCCAATTAACTTACAAATCCCAGTTTTGCAGTTCATGCAGGAATTCAGCAACCAGGGTAATATTATGGAGGTTCAGCTCCTTAATTTGGTGCAGATGGAAGAACAATGAGACATAGCCCTTGAACACTTTGTGCATCAACAAGTAGTGGTAAAATGATGGTTTGATCGAAGAGCCCAATACAAGGCCTTTAAGATTTTGGACCTTGTCCTCTTGTGGGATAAAGCCCAGGAAAAGAAGGGAAAGCACACCAAATTCCAACGGCTCTGGCTCAGACCATACTTGATCTCAGAGATCTATGGGAAAAATACCTATCACCTTAGTACCCTAACTAGAGAACTGGTCCCATTTCCCATCAATGGACAGTTTCTTAAACATTACTTTGAATGAGGCAGGTTTGTCCAAAGTTGTATTATATGTAAATCTTCTTGCTTGTAAATATTTTTTTCCTGGTACCCCATTTGGGGTGCCTTGTCTTGTAAATAGTTTTGATGGCCATCCTCTGGGACCGCCCCCTTTCTTTTGTCCTACTTTTGGTTTTGTTCTGTGTTCTTTTCAGAGTTTCCAGTGTTTTACTCCCCTTTTGTAGGCTTTACGCTTTGCATAACATCTAGTATTCGGGATGGTGCCTTTGGCATGCCAGTGAACTTAGAATCTATTGTTAGCATGGTGGAATTGGTCTGGTCTCGGGAGTTATTTTTCGAGTTTGGTATAAAATTATGAGTAGTCTTCATCGAATTTATCCCCAAAAGTCCAGTAATCAGTTAAGTAAAAATTAGAAGGAACAAGTAATCAGACACACCAAGGGTAGATCGGTCGCACTGGTTGATTGACCCAAGTCTGAACTTTAAAGGTTCTTTCTAGATCTAGAGTTTTCCTTCGCCATTCAGCAAATTAAGGTGGGTGGAGGGGTGAAATAAGTACCATCATTAAATTTAGCTAAGCTCAATCTTAATGGTGAAAGAAATACCGCCCTCCCACCCAGAAGAGAATAAAATAACAAGGAAAAGAAATGATGGGATGAAACTCCGGTATCCGGGAAAAATGAGCAAATTTGATGACTTTGGGTTGATATATTTAGTGCCTCTTCTCTACTTCTCCTAGAGGTCATCAGATTGATTTCCTTCCAAAGACACACTTCAGAACTGATGACAGAACATGGATTGAATCACGTATGGCCAGATTTTCTCAGACGTTTCACACCTTGCAAGCAGGATGCTCCGAGTAACAATTAGTTTTGGTTTTGCTAACCAGAGATTCTGTGGTTCTCAAATGTGCTAAGGCATTCATCCCAGATAGTCGCCATTTGTTATGCCCTGCATACCCGTCCCTACATTTTGTGTGCAAAATGTTGGGTCCCCTTTTTTTCTTTGGCTCTTGCCTTGTTTTTCTTTGCCTTTATTTCCTTTTTTTTTTCTTCTCTGGGTTCTCCTTCCCGCGAGGTTTGTTTTGTTTTTTCCTTTATCTGTTGTGTCTTCAGGACCTGGTCTTGGAGTTGGTTGTTTCTTTTCCAGAGTTGTATTTCGGACTGCAGGATTCTCCACCACGATGTCTTCTTCTCATAAAGAGACATGGTCACTCCAAATCCCCAGGCCCGGAGTCCGGAGGTTCGCCTCTTTTGAAGTTTGTGGGAAAGAATGTAATTTTATTTTACCTCGGGTATAAATAAGATTTACATGTCACTTTTACAGTTACCATGATTAAAACACTTAGAGTTTTTAGAGCGATTTCTTGGCGATTTGAAGTGTGACTAAGTGTGAATTACTCTAAGCTTAGTGGATAACTACAAGTTGAGGTTTGGTAGCTATTTGTGAGCATTGGAGGTCAAATTTTTTGTAGAGTAGTCCTAGTGCCTCCTCTCTTTTCTATTCTTCAAATTCCCAGGAAGGTTTTCTAGTTCTTGCCCTCGCTTTGTTTTTTTTTGGTTTCAGTTTTTGGTTTGTTTCGTTCTGGTTTTGTGTTTTTTGCCTTTTGGTTTGCCACCCGTTGGTGGGTTGGCTTTGCCAAAGGGTTGTCCACCCTCTGTGCAGTTGTAGGTTAATGTACATTCTGTATTTTGTTTTAGGGTAGCTATTGTACATCATGTTTATTTTTTTCATGCTGTGAATGGTGTATATTTTTGTATATTGCATGTATATATGCTTTGGCCCTCGGCCCTCCTATATTTTATGTATATATGTTCTATATATCCCTTAGAGATCATGATTTTTTCACACTCTATCATGCATTTTTACCCCATGAGGCTGATCTCGTCAAGACAGATTCACCACAGTTCGAATTCAGCACCTCGCTAGTTTGAACCATGGCGACTCTCTCTCTTCTATCTCATCGCATTGATGGCAGGATTAATTTTCCATGTATGAGCATTTAAATGTGTCCAGTCTGGCATTCATTTTGTCCTGTGTTGGCCCACTTGTCTTAATTAATACCATAATTGTCTTTACATTCCCTGCCATCTTACCACATGCCAATGCACATCGACCAAACTACGGCTTGTTGCCAGTCACATCGGCAACAGCTAGTTTGTCTGGACTCTGGATCTCCGGCAGGACCTTGTCTTCTATTTCTCCTTGCCACCTTGTCAGCAAAAATCTAGAATGCTAAGTCATGTTCATTTTAGATACCCTGGAACTTTTGATATACATACTAATGCTTGTTTGACAGGTGCAGGTTTGTGGAGAATCTCTCAGAGTTATAGTTTATGTTTATATTTTTCCTGACGGTTCTTTGGTCTTGCATGTTGCGGATAGATTGATTGAAAATGTCTGACGATTTTGCCCCTACTAATAGCCCAGAACTACCCACCACCTCTACCTGGGAAACTACCAAGTCAAAGATTGAAAGAATGTTAGTGAGGATGCCTTTAAACTCCAAGTATCCAAAGGATGGAGGTATTGTGGGGTCCAAGATAGACTCCAAAGTCCATGAAATAATAGATACGGATCTAGGGACTTGGGCCAAATTGCAAAGTTTAATCTAAGCCATTTACAGGTTAAAGGCCAAAGGAGACAAAATGGCTACTTTCTTAGCTACCTCCAGCATCATAAAGGCCGTGAACTTTCCATGTGCAGTGCAGTCACCAAAGCTAGTGGGGCAGCTAGTAGCACTATACAATACAACCAATTGCTCAGTTTTGCTTTCGGATCCCCGGCCACTACAATATCCCACCACAATTATCGAATTGGACGCTCCCACCTTTATTTTTAGGTTGGGAATTCCTCATTTCAAAGGGTCCGCCATCATCACCAGGGCCAAGTCATTGGAAGAATTCGGTGAAACTGAAATCATTTCTCAGCAACACCTCAACAGTCAGTGGTTGAAATCTCCAAAGAGAGACTACAAAAGAATGAAGTAGGAAATTCCCCGCGGGGATTTCAAAGAGCCCATTCAAGTGGGCATCATATTTTTATGCAGGATCTTTGGATGGCCCCACACCTAGGAATTCTCAGCGTGGATGTATTATTTTCTGTACTGCATCATGACACACAACAAGACCTTCAACTGGGCGGCTATTATATCTAACCATGTGGATACACAGATGAGGACCGTTTCCTAGAATTTCCAATTTTACATGACATCATATGTGTTGTGGGCATTAGCACATCAAAGGTCAGCTTTTCAAGGTCTGGGAATAGGTGGGGAACTTGGGAACGGTCTGGGGAAAGTAACACCATGGGATCATTATCCCTAACTGCAGTTGGAGCTCAGTTTCCTAAACTTCTGCTAGGTAAATGACGCCTTCATTTACCAAAACATTATAACACTTACCTGAGATTCTGGGTACCACCTCTCATAGGTGGAAATGACACTGGTCAACTCCTATGGCTAGTATTTTATTTAGTTCCAACATCACACCTACATCAGGGTGACAGGCTTCAATAGGAAGCCCTATCTTCTTCCCTGGTATTATCTGGATAGAATTATTCTCTTGGAGTTTTGCAGGAAGATGATGGATCTACATGCCTTCTTCACATTGAAGAAGGTCATCAACATCCCATTCCCTTTCTCTTGTGGGAATTATACATGCATCCTTGCCATGGCTCTGGAGGTAAACAACAAACTAAAGAGCTTAGGGCTGGTTGAATTCAACCATGCCCGAAAAAACTATGATCCCCACAGCAAAATTACCACAACACTACCTCGGGTGTCCCCACCGCATAAAGAGGATATTGAACACTTCTGGGCTAAGTGCCAAGATAGTTTTGATCTTTGGGCTCGACAACATACAAGGATGAGAAAAGGGCTCATGGAAGCACTGGACCTTTAGACTTTCCTGAAGGGTTTCAAAGATGGTGGGCCGTTGGAGGATCTAGCATACAAAGGACAGGGGCTGGATAAATTAGACCTCCCTCTAGTGGATTAGGCCACTCCAGAGGATTTAAAAATTGAAGGGATATGCCACCCCATCATAGAGGAAAGTCACAGATACTTTGCCCAGGTGTGCCCCAAGAGCACCCAAAAGAAATCAATGGTCAAGAAGACCATTCCCTCTTCAGCCGGCGCCAAACCTTCTTCATCCATCGCAGCCACTGAAGCAAGTGTAAGTAAGGGAAAAGAGAAAGAGGGAGTCCAGGTGGCCATGGTGCCTCCTCATATTCCCACCCTTTTGATGGCCCAGTTGCACAATCAAATGGAGGCAGCGAAGCTGGACAGCCAACAAATCAGCATGCAAGTATCTTCCAGTCTCCAAATCACTCCAATGGCATTTTCTCGCCCGATGGGGTCCCCTTCATTGGCAGCAATGATGAGCAGACAGACTTTCACTGAGGAAGAGTCTACCAACATTCTGGATACCGGGGCTTCACTCATAAGGAGAAAGAAAACAACCATGGCCCCTATACCAAGCGCCACCCCTGATATGCCAGAGAAGCCCCCAATAGATGTAAGTTCAGACTCTCCTGAACTGGAGGATATTTCAAACTCCTCTCCACCACATGATGATTTTGATGATACCTTCTCGGTGGAGGAGATTTTGGAGATTCAATAGGGTGTTAGTCATGTGGTGGAGGGAATTGAAGCTTAGGATAAAGAAGTCCCTGCAGAAAAAGAAATCTCGGCGGAAAAGGATATATCAGAGCAGGAGGCTTAGGAAGAGGTACACACAGAGCTTGAGAAAGAGGAAGTACCGGTCCAGGAGACCGGGGATATACCAAGGCAGCCCACAAATGAGAAATTTATGGTCAAAGAACCTCGAATTGAGGGAACAACCGTACCTCCAACCGTCACACTTCAAGTGCCTTTGGTAACTCCGGGTGACCAAGTGCCCCAAAGCACTTTCAGTGAGGTAGTAACGGTGGCCACCTTGTTAAACTTTGGCCAACGACCTCACCCACCTCCAGAAGATGCCCTGATTGAGGAGAACATTGTAGTAGATGAGGCCAATGAGGCCCATGAACAACAACAACAAATGGACCAAGATGTCCCGGATAAAATACAAAGAAACTGCTGATACCACCAGGGAAGATGATGTCCCTGAAAATTGTTAGGAATAAGGTGTCTCAACCTTCGATAATTCCTATTCTTATTATTTGTTTTTTAAAATGTATTTCTTGCAAATAATGTAATTAAGTGTGAGTGTACATTTCTAGTATGCATGTTGATGTGTCACTCCGCTTGATGTGTAAGCATCTTGAATTGTGTGTAAGGAGATCATGGCTGAAACGGTTATGATGGATTCCTATGACACGTAAGAGCTATTTCTAGAAGATTCAATGACGGGTGAAGACATGCAATGACATGTGGAAACTGATAAATTTGAGTACTGTACACTCTTCCAATCCTTGAACTCCCAACCGTGGGGTTCGGGGCATTGCCCTGGAAAAAAATTTAGGGTTCCTATTTTCTCGGAGAATGGTAAAACCCTAATGCGGCTATTTTTGGAAGTTGCCCTAAAAAGGAAAGCGCATGATATAAGAATTTTTTAGGGTTGCAGATGGATATATGAAAAGAGTGTATTGTTGGTATGATAAGGTGCTACTGGATTTGTCTGTGTGTGTCGATTGTCTCCTGAAAGAACTTGCATTGCAAGTGTGTTGTAACCATTGTGTTGAAGATAATACATTGTGCAGGTTTTTGAGTGTTGGGGTTTTTTACCGAAAGGTTTTCCCCAGGGTAAATCATTGTGTCATTCTCTATTTTCTATATGCATGGTATATGGTTGCAATATCTTTGTTAAATTAGTTAACGAAACTAAAATTGTAAGGATTTAAAAGAATTTGCACAATACTTTCCTTTAGAGATTAGTGTAGGAAGCTGTTTCCACACCTGAGTTTCCTTACAACTTCAACCTCTACCTGCAAACCATATAACTATCAGTACATAAAAATTAAGAATTTCTAGATTCTAGAGTCCTTGAGAATATCTTTGCCTTTTCACCTAAAATGGAGAATCATTAGGGCATCCTAAATGGGATTGTATGTCCAAAATTCTATACAATTTTAACATATAAAATACTTCTCGCTTAGCGAGGATCCAAAATAATAACTCAAAAAGGAGGTTGCGTAAGGTGGGAAAGGCCATGCAAATTAACACACTTGGCACTAATGCAACAAGACAACAACCACAAGGAATAAGACAAGTGGTTTGATTATCGTACTTTGACACGTGCCTTCCCAGTCGGCGAAGTAATGACAAAATTTGACATTTTCTCTAGCGTGAGTGGCATGAATTCCATTTGGGATGAGTTTTAAATGCTCATTAATGAGAACTAATTTTTCTATTAAGGTGGAAAGGATGGAGGAGAGAGAAAATTTAATAGCCTATTGACGAGCTGACCTCTGCAATCGACACACTTACCTCCTCATCGTCAAGGGTGGCACTAACCCAGGTGGTGAGCCTGGTTATTGGGCAGATGTCGTCTAAGACCTCATAAATAATGAAAATGACAAATGGCTCCCTTAGGGATAGCTCCCCTAACATACTGCTAAGAAAAAACTTCAAAACACAAGGCTTACAAGCAAAGACAAGGCGTACAACATGTTGTCGCTTTGCAGAACTTACAGACCAGGGCAAAAATCATAGTGAGCTATCGGAGCTCACACACTCTAACCTACAGGCCCACAGACTAAACTTCACAGAGTGCACCCAACAAAATATACCATACAGAGCACTCAAAAGATATTTACACAATATACAAAAATGTACATGACCCGACCAAAAGTAAACTAATTTACAGACTCCCCAGCAGGGAGTAGACAATAATCATAGGAATTTACAGCCCAGGAAGGCGGACGCCTTTCCTTTTGAGTTGGATGACTGCAAAGGGAATAGGACACACTAGAATCAAATACAGTATCGTTCCAAACAATAGAATCAACCTTGTATCGGCAAGACAGATGAAAAATGACCAAGAGAAAACAAGGAACAATAGAAGAAAGGAAAATGACCCTGCTACGCAAAACAACGACAAGCACGCCAAGAAAGAAAAGATGAAACTGACAAAGCACACAAATAAGATAAATAACAAAAGGAAATGAAAAAGAAACAAAGGGAGAATCCCAAGGGGCCTACTTGAATCTTGAAATGTCGAATGGAAGGACCTGCAACTACTTCACTCTATCACCTAAACACTCCACCAAACTTGACGGACACACTATTGCACCTTCTAGCCAGAATGCTGGGCTCATAAAAAAAATCTCTTTGCTCTCCATAAAATCTCACTAGAAGGTAATTCATTTATGGTAAGTGTAAAAATGACAAGGGAAAACACCTTAAGTAATGCCTAGGAAAGCACATTAATTACTGAAAGTAACTTCAAGAAACACGTTGGCAACTAGGATACGGACCCTCCAACACCTAATGGTCATCCCTCTATCGAAGGAGAGAAAATGATCATAGGGTACTGAAGATCTAGAGAAAACTTGCTTGGAGATGATACTCAAGGACGCAGATCCTAGAAAAAACAATGAACACATAAGGGAGACCAAAACTGGACCGGAGGACCCCAGACCAGCAAGGGACTAGGCCAAAAACAAAAAGGGAAAAGAAAAGGAAAACTGAAAGGAGAAAGGAAGAAAGAAAAGAATAAAAAAACAAGAAAAGGGGACCCGACATTTTGCATGCAAAATGCAAGGATGGGTATGCAGGACATATCAGGTTTCCATGAGATAAATCTAATGCAGCTATTTTTGGAAGTTGACCTATTTTTGGAAGTTGCCCTAATGAGATAATTCTCAGAGAATGGTAAAACCCTAATGCGGCTATTTTGGAAGTTGCCCTAAAAAGGAAAGCGCATGATATAAGCATTTTTTAGGGTTGTAGATGGATATATGAAAAGAGTGTATTGTTGGTATGATTAGGCGCTACTGGATTTGTCTGTGTGTGTCAATTATCTCCTGAAAGAACTTGCATTGTAAGTGTGCTGTAACTGTTGTGTTGAAGATAATACATTGTGTAGGTTTTGGAGTGCTAGGGTTTTTTACCGAAAGGTTTTCCCCAGGGTAAATCATTGTGTCATTCTCTATTTTTTGTATGCATGGTATATGGTTGCAATATCTTTGTTAAAGTAGTTAACAAATCTGAAATTGTAAGATTTAAAAGAATTTGCACAATACTTTCCTTTAGAGATTAGTGTAGGAAGCTGTTTCCGCACCTGAGTTTCCTTACAAAAATACAGAGACTGAGACCGGGAAAAAGATCCCAGGAAATACCGCAAAGGATGCCGACATGGTAGAAAACATCAAGGGTTCTAGAGAATAGGAAACAAGAACAGAACAAGAACAAGGAGAATCGGAACAAGAGCAAGAATAGGAGCCCAAAGATAACGTACACTCTGAGAATGTGCCATCGGATTTCGAAAGGGATCCTAATGAATAGGTATTGGCAGAAAGGTCACCCCAGCCACCCCAATGGCTGGTGGAATCTAAGAAGAGAAAAGCCCCGGTGGTAACCACAAGCGTTGCACTCTCATTGGCCAAGATAATGGCTAGGAATACAAAGGCAAAGAGGCCTAAGAAGGCGCGGGTGGTCCATACTCTCCAGACCAACCCAGCAGGCAATACCATTACAATCATCGCAACACCACCAAAAAATGTAGATGCAGCGGCCGTAAGGCCTGAAGACTATAATATAATAGAGGTAGAATTGGGGAAGAGAGACAAAGGTGAATTGGACTTGATGAAAGAGGCTACCAAGGTGATAGATGCTCGATACATAAAGTAGGGCCAGAAGCTACAAGAGGAAAGGGAAACAAATGCCAATCTCATCGCGCTTCTGGCAGAATTAACTCGATCTCCAGCCAAAGTCCACCCCGGAACCCCTTCTTCTAGATTGTTGCTTGCACAGGGTGACGTGGACTCTTTGCGCATAATGAAGAAGAAAGCGCAAGCAGTGGATGGGTGGGAAGCCAAATAGGTAATAGTGATGAGATAATTTTTAGTGGCGTCCCTCCCAGACCTCTACAGGGTCGATCTCGTCCTCAGCCATGCAAGAATCTCCGCTTAGATATGGGAGCAAGATTTGGAAAAATATGAGAAGTGGAAGGCCGGGTTGGAAGAGATCCGTAACCTAGGCGAGGAGGTTGCCATAGAGTCTAGTATTTTGGGAGAAGAATCATATGATTCCCTCTAGGTCTAGTACTCCAAACTTGCCCTCAAAATTGAGGTTTGCAAGGAACTAGTTAAGACCTTAAAAGAGAAGCTGACTGTAGCCCAATATCCCTTGGGTTTATTCAAGGAATTCATCATTGGGGTATCACAAGTTGATCCCTTCACCACTGGAATGTGTACCCCAGAGGACTATGTCCTCAACAAGTTTGATGAGCAGATGGAGTCCTTGTATCTTCCAGCTAGAGATTTTGACTAGGGCAGGTTGTCTAGATTGTCAAAGACCATGATCCGGTCACATGATGCCATCAAGATGGTGGATGAATTCTAGAGTGGGGCTGGAGAAGTCAAGGATGCATTGGAGGATGTCTACAACTGGTGGGATAGCATCCAGAATATAGACAAGGAAAGCATAAGCCAAGTGTTGGAAGCTTGGGAAAAATCATAAGTAATAAAGTTCTCCAGGTCTGGGAAAATCTTATCAACACCATGTTTTTTATTCTTTATTCTTTGGAGGTGAAAGCTTCTAGATCCAAGAGTTTTGGATTCTACATTTTTGTATTCTTTAAAGTGACCCATGTCCCAGTTCCCAAGGCCGACCGGTCACTTTCAGAGTAGTTAATGAAGGTTGTCAGGAGATGGGTAACCGCAACAAGGCACGTCAGCTCGACAAGAGGTTTCTGACAGGTGGTCTTCCCAAGGCATTCCTTCAAAGATACACCTAGCAAATCAGAGACAGTGCACTGCTTTCCCATTTATGAGGCATGTAGCCTCAATCTCTGGGGGATCAGATTTCTTCTTTCTCCTCCCGGCTATCTTCTCAAGGCCGATTCTTCCACTCCACCTTTCTTTTCTTATTCTTCTGACATGTCAGACCCTTTCCATCGTGAGGTCTATTTTAGAGTGGTGTAGGTAGTACCAGATAATATATTATATTCTAAAGTGTAAAATAAGTTAGGGTTAGGTTTAGTTCAAGTGATGTGTATAACTAATAAGTCCAACCTTATTCCAAGGGTTGGTGAAATTGATGATTTTGCAGTCCATAGATAATAGCAATCTGGTTTTCTCATTTATTAGTTTTAGAGCTCAATGCTCCATAGTTTTAAGCTTTCATTAGTTAAATTCTCCCCTGGAGTCACCATTGTATCACGCACCAGTGCTTGCTGGAAAGATGTTAATGAAGAAGGAAGATTTCTCTTAATGATGTTGTTGGCATTCTATCTTTTGGGTAAATGGTATTTTATGCTTTGTGTTCTTCATGTCATTTGCTCTGATACTTAAAGTAGATTAACAACCCCCTTTCCTTTTCTATTGATAAAATATGAACTGATGGTTGTATATTTCTTCAGTATTAGTGTAGTGTGTTAGAGCATTGTTGATGTTTTGAATGTTTAAGCATAACAATAGGTAGATGAAACATCTCTAATCCTGCAATATCTTTTGAAGCTTATTTTCTAAGTGAATGCATGTTTGAAGGAAACCCCACTTACCCAAATCCTTGGAGTAGACGAGTTGAAGATAACCAGTTATCCCCCTCAAAAAAAATAGTCACATCTCCCAACCGAGCCCCGCACTATCGAGACCCGACTCTCACGTGCTTGGAGGCCCGGGGAATCTCATTTCCCTAGACAACCTTTACAGGAAAAGTTGGCCGGTACCTCTGTACCCAGTGAAAACTTACCTTTGTTGGCAGACCCGGTCACAAAGGTCTGTCAACAAAATCCTAATCAAGACACCCACCAAAGATGAGCACAAGCAGAGGAGGGCTCTCTTTAGAGTAAAGAGAAAGATATTAGGGAAAGTGTACAAGATGATCATTGATTCAGGGTCAAAAGATAATGTCATATCTGAGGAGGCAGTAGAGAAGTTGAAGCTCACCAAATTCCCACATGTGTGTCCCTACAAAGTTACATGGTTGAATAAGGGTCAAAACATCTTGGTGAATGAACAAGTGTGGGTAGAATTTTCCATTGGAAAGTATCAGGATAGGATACTATGTGATGTGTTTCCAATGGATACTTTTCATCTATTTATTGGCACACCATGGTAGTATGATAGAGAAGCTATCCATAATGGGAAAGATAACAAGTACTCCTTCAAGAAAAATGGGGTAACTTTCAAAATACATTCTTTGATAGAAGAGGACATAGTGGAGAAGGCAGAATCCAGTTCCATGTTGATGAATGGAAAAGAATTCCTAAGGGATATGAAAGATGAAGAAGTTGGCTACGCAATCTTGTTAAAGCCAAAGGAGGGGGAGACTCATAAGAAAGCACCTACGCCAAAATAGGTGAGATAACTATTAGATCAGTTCAAAGATATAATTTGTGAGGGTACACCAACTTAACTACCACCAAAGAGGGAGATAAGTCATCAGATTGATTTCATACCAGGAGCATCCTTGCCAAACAAAGATGCATACAAGATGACACTAGAGAAAAACAAGGAGATAGCCAGGGAGGTGTAGGAGTTGTTGGATCAAGGATTGATTAGGAAAAGAATAATTTCTTGTGCTATCCCAATGGTTTTGGCTCCTAAGAAGGGAGGTAAGTCGAGGATGTGTAATGATTCTAGGGAAATAAATAGGATAACTATCAGGTATAGATTTCCAATTCCTAGAATAGAAGACTTGATGGATTTCTCAGGGGGTGCTAAATACTTCTCTAAAATTGACTTTAAGAGTGGGTACTATCAAATTAGGATGAAAGAGGGTGATGAGTGGAAGTATACATTTAAGACTACAGAGGGGTTGTATGAATGGTTAGATATGCCATTTGGGCTTACCAATGCACCAAGCACCTTTATGAGCATGATGAATGAAGTATTGAAGGACTATATAGGAGTTTTTATAGTTGTCTATTTAGATGACATCCTCATATTTAGTAAAACCAAAGAGGATCATATGAAACACTTGGAGTTAGTGTTGAAGAAGTTGTAGGAGGATAAACTCACCATAAACCTTGAGAAGAGTGAGTTCATGCAAGAAGAGTTAGTCTACCTTGGATTTGTAGTTTCTAAGGGTGAATTGAAAATGGATAAAGAGAAAGTAGAGGCTATCTTGAACTGGCCTACTCCTAAGAAAGGGACAAAAGTTAACCCAATTCTAGAGGAAGTTCATTAGGAGATTCAGTGAGATCTATACTCTAGTCCTAGAGACTATCAAAGGAGGATTGAAGACTAAATTCATATGGACTAAGGCAGAAAATGATGGATTTGAGAGGTTGAAGAAGGAAGTGGCTACTTAGACTATATTGTCGTTACCTACTTTTGATAAACCATTCATTGTTGAGTGTGATGCAAGCAACATTGCAGTAGGATTTGTCCTAAGCCAAGAAGGCAGGCCTGTGGCCTTTTTCAGTGAAAGACTAAATGAGGCTAAGTCTAGGTACTCTTCCTATCACTTGGAGATATATGCTCTTGTGAAATCCTTAAAGAAGTGGAGGAATTATCTATTGCCTAAATATTTTGTTGCCTTCACAGACAACCAAGCAGTGAGTTACATAAACACTCAAGACAATCTTAGCTTGAGACACATCAAGTGGATGGAGTTCCTACAATCTTACACTTTTACCATAAAACATAAGAAGGGGGTGCAAAACAAATTTGTAGATGCCCTTAGTAGGAGACTACTTACCATCCAAGAGATTCAGATGCAAAGTACAAGAGTTGAAGGTTTTAAGGATCTATATGAGGGAGATTCAGATTTCTCAGAGATATACAAAGTGTGCAAAATTTTTGAGAATCACTTTCATAGTGATTTTGTCGAGTATACATTCCAGAATGGGTTTCTATTTAAAGGAAATCAACTTGGTGTTCCAAAAGGCTCAATGAGGGAGAACCTCATTCAGGAGAAACATAATGGGAGCCTAAGTGTACATTTTGGACTAAATAAGACATTGCCCAACCTAGTGGAAAGGTTCTATTGGTGGCCAAAGATGCAGAAGGAAGTGAGAAGATATGTGGAGTAGTGTGGCATATGTTAGAAGGCTAAAGGCACTTCATAAAATGTAGGACTATACCAGCCATCACCCATCACAAGTAGACCTTGGGAGTGCATAATTATGGACTTCATAGTGGGGTTACCTAGGACTCCAACTAGTTTAGAAAATGTGTTTGTAGTTGTAGAAAAGTTTAGTAAAATGAGTCACTTCATACCATGCAAAACAACACATGATTCCATCCATATTGCCTACTTGTTGTTCAAAGAAATAGTGAGGATTCATGGCCTACCAATGAGAATTGTTGCAGACAGGGATGTAAAGTTCATGGGTCACTTTTGGAAGACCCTATGGAAGAGACTAGGCACACACTTATCTCATGGATCTGCCTATCATCCTCAAACAGATGGGAAGACTAAAGTAATCAACATAGTTCTTGGGAACTTGATTAGATGTATGACAAAGAAATATGGACAAGGATGGGAGAAAGTTATTCCACAGGTAGTATTTGCCTATAATGATAGCACAAATAGGACTATAGGAAAAATTCCATTTGAGATTGTGTATGGGGCACATCCAAGGGGTGTGATGGAGCTCAGAGACCTCAAAGAATATGAGGGAGTTAGTTGGCATGATGATGATTTCACACAATCAATGAAAGAAGTTCATGAACAAGTACAAAAGACCTTAATGGAGGCCAATCAAAAGTTGAAGGCAAAAATAGATGAGGGAAGAAGAGATTTGCAGTTTGAAGTGGGAGAGTTAGTAATGGTGTTGCTGAATAAGGAAAGACTACAAAATGGGATACCTAGTAAGCTACAGATGAAAAGAATTGGACATTGTAAGATATTGGCTAAGTATGGGCCTAATACTTATAAGGTGGAGTTGCCCAAGGAGATGTCAATTTCTCCAATCTTCAATGTGAAATATTTGATCAATTATAAGGGGCCAGATATGGATGAGTTGCATCACAGTGCAAAGGTGCATACAGACATGGGAGAGTTCAAGACTCTGGAACAAGTCAAGGCACAAGTGGAGAAGATATTAGATTCAAGAGTAAAGAAGAAGACAAGAAACAAAGTCTATATGGAATATCTAGTGAAATGGAGATAGCAACCAGAGTCAGAAGCCACTTGGATAGATGAGGGTGAGTTCAAGAAGCATGGAACCAGTGAGGAGTTCCTGACACCAAAGGTACCTTAACTTTCTTGTTGTAGGGGGAGGATGGTGCAGGAGAACCCTAAGGTCTTTAGTAAGATATTGAGACATTTTGGCTTGTAGGTTGGTTTGCAAAACCATCCATGAATAAGGAATAAAATATAAATTCCCTAGTGCATTTTGAAGTGTGGTTAGAGTTATGAAAGATTATGGTTTGTATATTGTTGGGTCTAGTTGATTCTAGGGGTCTAGAACCTAGAAGTCAACTCAAAGGTCAAAGGGTTGACCAAAATCCCAAAGTGGGAAGATTTTTAAGTTTTTAATGTTATTGAGTCATTTGAGGTCAAATGGTAAGGTTTAGAACCAATTAGGACTCTCAAAGTGGAGAAATTGTCATTTTGACAAAAGTTGTCAAAGTTGTCATGACAACATTTCCTAGATTTTAGGAATTGGATCTTATGGTTCCCAAATCCCAACTAGAGGGTCTAGACAGGTGGAATAAGAGTATATAAGGTGATTTCAACTCTAATCTGACAGTTAGATTTTGTATGTGATAAATTTGGCCTTGTTAACTCACCATACACTTCAACATAGTCCTTCTTCATCAGATACACACAAGACTGAATATGAGATTATTCATCCTGCCTGTCTGCATGATTTGACCTATTGCCTTCTATCCAGATGAGGTTTTTGAAATAGCTCTCATAATGAGAGTCTCACAACCATAGACCAATCTAAGAATGAAGGATTTTTCTCCATGAATGCAATGCAATGCAAGGTTATTCTAAGAATTGAAAGATGCAAGCTTAATCTAAGGCATGATTTCAATGCAATTATTCTAAAAATTGAAATTATTCTATTGAAAATGGAAGCTTTTAACTATAAATGAGATGATAAAAATATAGGAACAATTTAGTATTCTAACAATGCATATTTTCTCCAAGGGTTTTGAATGAGGAACGAGAGTTCTTTTATAGACTCACAGGTGATCTAAATAGAAACTTTCATCTTTGAAATAAAACAAATAGAAAATCCAGTTTAAATTAGAAAAATTTATTTAAAAGAAAACAATAAATTGTTTTCCTTTTGCTTTAACTATTTTCTTTCTTTGATTTTAACTGTTTTATTTGTTTTATCTGTTTTCTTTCTCTTTAAAGCACAGTTAATTCAACACTTCTATTTCTGAACAAAGAGAAGATTTTGAGAGAATATTTAATTAATAAAATAGAATATGACCTCATAATTGCTTTTTCTCAATTATCTGAATAATTAAATTCAATTATTGAAAATGAGGATATTTATTTAATAATTAAATATCATTTAATTCCCTTTTTATGTGTCTTAGCTAAAGGGGGTGAATATAATTTAATTAAAGTGATAGGACTTTATAATTAAATTAATTTGATCATAAGGTTTGTTTAGCCAATAGATATTTTAGGAATTAAATATGATGTATGATTAATACAAATTTAGGATTTTCTGCATTTGACACTTAGGTCGAGTAGAGTCAGTCAAAACTCAGAATTGCCTAGTACAATAGGACTTTGATGATTCAGAAGAACGATAAATGTGGCAAAATTTGTTAGAGTTGCAAGATGCCAATTTTGGGGTGCTACATTTTGCCCATCTTTGAATTGATGTGCGAGCAGTGCATTGATTCAAAGAATAGTCTGATGCCTGAAGCACAGAAGAATAGATTTTAAAATTGATGATGCAAAGATCGAATGATGAAGATTTCAGAGCCATCTCTAGGATAGAGCTTGACTCTCTGAAGTCTAGGTTAGGTTGCCAAGACACTGGTCAAGTAGAGTTTTTGAGGGTCATCTCCAGAATGAAGCTTGATCCTCAGGGATCCAGGTTAGATTTCCATGATACCTAACAGATTAAGATTTCAAGAATCATCTCCTAAACGAAGCTTGATCCTCAGGGATCCGGGTTAGAATGCCCTGATACCTAATAGATTAAGATTTCAAGAGTCATCTCCAAAATGAAGCTTGATCCTCAGGGATCCGGGTTAGAATGCCCTGATACCTAAATAGATTGATATCTCTCACAAGGCTGTCCCCAGAACAAGGCACAACCTTTAGGAGACAGGGTTAGATTGTCCCGATACCTGTCCAACAAGATAATCAATAGAGATTTTAGGACTATCTCTAGAACAAATCTTAGTCCCCCAATATCTAGGTTAGATTGCCAAGATACTGGTTAGATTGACATCTTTCACAAGGCTATCCCCAGAATGAGGCTTAACCTTCAGGATTCAGGCTTAGATTGCCCCGATACCTATCTCAAAAGATAGTAAATAGAGATTCAGAATCATTTGCAGAGTGGAGCTTAATTTTCAAGAGTTAGGGTTAGAATGACCCAATTCCCAATAGATGACAAGATGTAAGGAACAAAGATGCCCTTATTGATTGTGGAGTATCTAGTTTTGATTGTGAGGTACGAAAAAATGAACATGCCCCAAGTGATGAGATGCCCCTAGCAATGAGGACTTTTGAAAATTAGATCAGATTGATTAAAATAGATTCAATGATGTAATCATCCTGCCCCCTAGGGAGCGAAATTGAAAGATGACATGTCATAATGATGATGGAGAGTGAAAAAATCACAGATAGATGTTGAATAAGAGATCAAGAAGAACTCATAACAAATTATGGAAGAATTCGAAAGATTCAGAATCAATTTTGAGAGATGTTGAGGTCTGGTTGACCAAGTTTGACTAGGGTTGACTAGAGTTGACCAAAGTTGAATTTTGAGGAAAAAGTCAAAGATTTGAGAAAATGATGATAAGATATGATTCTGACAAGAAAGTGACGTCAGAAAGTTGACTGCACAAGCGTCCGATCGCGTCGGTCCCAAAAATTTTAAAATGCGATTTTGAGCTATATAGATGTGTCAGATTTCAAATTCAATCATGAAAATGGATTGAGAGTGGTCAAATTAGGTAATGGTGAAGTTTTCGTACAAAACATACCACTATAAAAAATTAGGTCAAAACCTATATAAGGATGAAAAGGTCATTTTCAAATCATTTCAACCTTTTGACTTTTACAAATTGAGCTCTGAGCGAAAATGGTGGTCCCCTACAGCACGCATCGATTTGAGTGATCTCAGAGGCACAGTCGGCCTACAATGTATGGACCTCTAGTAAGTAGTCGATAAACCTCTCTGCATTTCAAATTTTACCAGTTTTAGTCAAATTTTCATTATTTTCCGCATTTTTAGGAAATGGTCCCTGGGTTGTCACGTGAAGAAGTAGTTTCTTTGCATAGCCCGTAGGGAAATCTTGCATGACAAAACTCCTTTTCGCACCATGCGGTGGGAAATATCATGCGAGAGAGTACCCATGTTCGCGCAAGAAACCCTTCCATAGGGTGTTTTCTCATGCTACAAGTCGTAAAATTTCATGCGAACGTCAAATATCGCGCGACCTGAAAAACTTCTTCACGCGAAAGAGTACTTTGTCGTGCAAAAATCTGCCTCTTCGCATGGGAAAAAGTGAACAATTAGAACATGAAATCAGTCTGCGTCGCATCCAATAGCATTTGCGTCAACGTTGTTCTTGTCTGTAGGATGTCTTTAATGCTTAATTATCTTATTATGCTTTGATTATCAATGCATTATTTTTGAATTGTCCCCCATTATCAGTGATTATTGCTAAGGGTACACCATGCCTGTAGATGATGTAGTTGAGAATGAACATAGCTACTGATTTGTCATTAACAACGGTGAGAGGGACTGCCTCCACCCACTTGGTAAAATAATCTGTAGTTGTGATTATGAACTTATGTCCATTTGAGGACGAGGGGTAAATTTGACCCACCAAGTCAAAGGGCCATTGTTGAAATGGCCAGAAAGTAATGAAGGGAATAAGCTCCTTAGCTAGAACATGAATCAGATTACCATGTAGTTGACATTGTTTGAAAGACTTAGCAAACTGTGTAGCTTCTTTTTCCATATCTGGCCAATAGTAACCATCTCTAATAAGTTTACGGGCCAATGTCAGGCTGTTAGAGTGGGACCCACAGATGCCTTCATGCACCTCTACTAACACACATTTGGACTCAAGAATTTCTAAACACCTAAGGAGGGTACCATCTAGACCGCACCTATATGTCATTAGCGATGATGACGAACTGTGAAGCATTGCGGATTAAGTGACGTTTCTCATTTCGGGTGTAAGTATCCAGAACAATCTGGTCACGAAGGTAAGAAAAGATATGATGGTAGCGAGATGAGTCATGTCCGATGATAGAACAGATCATCTAAGAATCAAGGGAATCATAGGCTGGGTAGCGTAATGTCTCCACTAGGAATTCATGTCAAAAATAATTTTCTGGCATCTCTAGCATGGAGGCAAGAGTAGCCATGGCATCTTTTGCTTTATTATCTGCCCTTGGAACTTGTTGAAATGTGATGTTAGTAAAATACTTTTTGAGGTCATCAACCAACCGTTTATAAGGCACCAACTTGTCATCCTTTTTCTGATAGATATCATTTACTTGATTGATGACTAACTATGAATCTCCAAGGACATTGAGTTTGTCTACTCGCCACTCAAGGGAAATCTTCATACCATTAATTAAGGATTCATACTTAGCAATGTTGTTTGTACAAGGAAACAACATCTTATATGCTTTTGGTAAAGAGTACCTTTGAGGTGTAATGAACAGTATCCCAGCACCTGACCCCTGTTGGGTAAATGAACCATCAAAAAACATAGTCCATGATCGATGTGTGAGAAGTAATATGGACTCATCTGGAAATTCAATGTGCAATGCTTGATGATCTACTAGAGGTGCTTCTGCCAACTGATCTCCAATCACTTTCCCTTTGATGGATTTCCTTTCTACACACTCAATATCAAATTCAATGAGAAGCATGACCCATTTAGCTAGTCTACCCGTGAGGGTAGCTTTACTGAGCAACTATTTAAGAGGATCAATTTTAGCAATTAGACGTGTAGTATGAGCCAGCACCTAGTGCCGCAGTTTTTGTGAAGCAAATACTACTGCAAGGCAAGCCTTCTCTATAACATAATATTTTGTTTCATATGAGACCAGAGTTTGACTAATGTAATAGATAGCCCTTTCTTTGTTGTGTTGATCTTCTTGAGCCAATAGGATACCCAATGATGTATCCGCAGCATAAATGTAAAGTATAAGTGGCTTCCCATGAATAGGAGGCATCAAGATTGGTGGGTTCACAAGGTACTGTTTGATTTGTGTGAACCCTTCAACACATTCTTTGTTCCATTGATAAGCCACACCCTTGTGTATAGTATTGGTAAATGGTTGTGACTTGTTCGCTAGTTGTGAGATAAAATGCCAGATAAACTACAGTCGGCCTTGAAGTCCTCTCATTTGTCTGATATTCTTTGGTGGTGACATTTCCATGATAGCTTGTACTTTCACAGGATCCACTTTGATGCCTTTGGTAGAGATGATATAGCCAAGGGATTTTCCAGATGTTACACCAAATGCGCATTTCTTAGGATTGAGCCTCAGACTGAACTATTCCATACGATCTAGTATAGGACCTAGATTTGCAAGATGCTTCTTTCAGTGCATGCTCTTAGCTAAAGTGTCATCCACATAATCTTCCATTGTTTTATGCATCATGTCATGAAATATAGTAGTAACAACTCTCTGATATGTAGCACCAGCATTTCTGAGTCCAAAGGGCACGACATTCCAACAGAAAGTGCCCCAGGCACATGTGAAAGCAGTTTTCTCTTGGTCCTCTGGCACAATTTTTATCTGGTTGTAGCTAGAGAAACCATCCATTAGTGAGTACATTTCATACCCTGCTGTCATATCTACTATCATATCAATATTAGGCAATGGAAAATCATCCTTAGGACATGCCAAATTAAAGTCTCTAAAGTCTGTGCAGACTCATATAGATTTATCATGTTTTGATACTAGAACAATATTAGAGATCCATTCTGCATAGTCAATTACTCTGATAAACACTTCCTTAAGAAGTTTCTCCAATTCAGCCTTGAAAAGTAGAGCTACATGTGGATGCATGTTGCGAAGCTTCTCCTTGACGGGCTTGACACCTGGTGCAATGGAAAAATGATGCATGATTAGATTAGGGTCTAATCCTGACATGTCTGAATATTTACATGCGAAGTTTATCTTTTTTCTCCTGAAGAATGTAGTGAATTCCTCTCTTTCTGCCTCTGATAGTGATTGTGCCAAGTGAATGATATGAGGTTCAGCTTATGTACCCAAGTTGATAGGTTGAGTTGGTTCAATAAACACAGATGATCTCTCCTGGAAATGACTAGGAAGCACATCAAGTATATCATTTTCAGGCACCTCAGAGAGGTTTTCACCCTTGGATACATCTTTTATTTTGACTATTTTAGGCTCTAATGCTGCCACAATGTGGTTTTCACCATCAGAGCGCCTATTTTTTCTTCTTTTGATTTTGTGACTAAGATACTTGATGTCAGCCTCAGTCATGTTGACATTTGCTTCGCTAGTGAAGGACATTACAGGTTTGATATCGTGTAGGTAACAGGAAAGAGCATAATTGTTCTAGAATGTAAGGACTTCATTAGATGGGGAGGTAGAGTTCTAGTCTATAAGCTCGGGATGGAAAAGTGAAAGAGAAGTGACGGGTTCAAGTGCATTCACGGTATAATCATCAAAAGCATGGATAAGCAAGTCGAGACCTAAAGCGATCTCATCCAGAGGTATAGTCAAATTCCTTTGATTCCTAGCGACCGTAGTAGACGACATGTTAACATCTAGGGAGTCAGACTCGTTCAACCTGACACTAGACCCTTCACCTACTTCAAGAAGGTTTTCATATGCATTAGCTGTATTTGTATCTCTGTCAGAGGTGGCATATGACAAGCTATCAAACTCATATTCATGAGAGTCCATTTCATCAGTAGGTGCCATGTCTAGAACATGAGTGAAATCGACCCTTTGTCCCCAGTTGGGATGAGTTCTACCTAGAACCTTTGCTATGGTCAGATGAGAACCTTTTGACCTAGGTACCGCATTAGTTTTTGTAGCATCATTTGCCTCTTGTGTAGTGAGAAGTGATTGGGATTCTTGTTCAAACTATTCTTGAAAGTGTGGCAGTATGTATAAATCACCCTAATGACCTAGATTTAGAGTATGTATTTCTTTCCACTCCTCATAAGTTAATGGAGCAAAGGAAGTGGTGTCATCATAATCACTGTTAGTGTCTACTGTATTGACACATAGGATAAAGTCATCTGGCTCAGCAAAGAATGCTGCCAAGTTTGGAGTAATAGGATAAGGAAAACTATCCTCATCAGAACTGTCTTTAGATTCTTCAGTCTTAGATGTTTCTTCAGGTATTGGTTGTTTATCTTCTCGAGGTAAAAACTTGTTTATCCCTAGTTGAAATGTGAGTTTCTTGAAGCCTATACCCATAGAGTCACATGTTCTACAACCAATAGCTTCAAGTCGTGCAATCAATCCTTTGTGATTCGCACATATGGGACCATTTCCTTTGTAGCCAAAACGTTACATAATGGATAGAACTTTGCCATAATACTCAGGTTTTATGTCATAAGGTGGAGTAGTTTGTTCAAAATTATCTTCTCCTTTATAGATCCAAGCTTTGATAGCTCTATTTTCAGCTTCTTCTTCTAATGATACTGTGTCTTGTACAAAGGTTCCACCATACTTTGTTGGAGGAGGAACCATAGAAGGTTTAGTGCTCTTAGAAGGTCTCCCAAAAGAACATGGAGACAAAGGCAGAGATGTAATAGATAGCATAGGTTCAATCTGATATCCTCCCATGTCTATTTCTTTGAGTGTCAAGCTCTTTTCCATTTCTTTTAATTTAGACTCAAGGAGCTCAATAGATTCTCTGTTGGTAGTGTATCATCTTAAAATGGAAGCACTTCCATGTTAAGAGTATTTATCCCTCCTTAGGGGATTTTTTTTACCTCTTTCATACCATCCTCCCATTTCTGCATCATCTCATGCTTCTGTGCTAGTTCAGGACCCTGATTGGGCCTCTCCGGGCACCTTCTATCCCACCTGGCACTTTTTCCAGGGGTTCTGACCCCCTGGGTCAAGGTCGACCTCGACCCTGACCTAGGTTAGGGTCGACCTCGACCTTGACCTAGGTTAGGGTCAACCTCGACCTTGACCTGGGTCCCCCTTTCAAATTTGGAAATTTATCGGTTGTCGAAAGTCATCCAAAATTCATTTCCTGCTTCCGGGTCGGCTATTTTGGGGTTCCAAAATCATAAATACTAAATTATATTTAATATAGGTCCTCTTCTAGGGGCATGGGTCTAATTGGAATTTAATTCTCCTATGTTGGCCTCCTTAGAAGATTGTGCCCTAGTTTCATATAAAAGGAAGCCTTTCTCTCTCATTTTCTCTAAGTCTTCCAAGTGCAAAAAGCTCTAACCAAGATTTTGTTCAAGAATCCATTGTTCTACATGTTTTCAAGCTATCAAGGTGTTCAAGTATTCCTCTCAAGCATTCAAGCTCTCCATTGAAGATCAAGTATTCAAGCTCTCAAGCCTTTGAAGGGATTTGGTTCAAGCATTCAAGATTTATCATTCAAGCCCTAGATCTAGCCATCATGATGGTGTGATCTTCCTTCAAGATCCTTTGAAAATCTTAAAGACTCTTTCATCATCTCTTCAAGGTGGATTCCAATCATATAATCATGGATTTTTATGGTTTCTAAAGTCCATGCTTTCATATTTACATACTTGTCTACATTTGAATTTCAATTACATATCTATTGAATATCATAGCTTCATTGTTAGATTCAATTCTACTACTTGCTAGCATTATGTACTTTATTGATTTAAAGATTAATTCCTAAATCAGGGTTTGACTAAGGGAAACCCCTCCCCCACAAAAAACAAACCTCTTTTTCTTGCAGGTATATTTTTATGACTGAAGATTTGAGACCAGATCTGGATACCCTTTTTGGCCTTCTGTCGAGATCCGCAAACAAAGTCACTTTCAGATCTGTGTAGGTCAGGGTCGACATTATTGGGTTAAGGTTGACATTTATGGGTCAAGGTTGACCTTTTTCATAAGACGGTGTTGGAACAAAAAATGATTTTTGGGTTTTGTTTGTCTCTGCATTTCCTTTCTGGATCATACTTCAGATTTTCCAGAAACTGAGTACAGACCCCAAAAAACAACATTCTTTGATCTACAATATTTCAAGGTTAGTACATTTCCCTATTCATTTCAATTCGAATCCTTAATCTTTCTAAATCTATGACACATTTACACCCATTCACACACTTACACTCACACAACCCACATTTCAAGAGGGACACCTAGGATCTCCTTCTTTATTCTTATTTCCAATAGATTGATTCATTTATGCATTGATCCTTTTCTTGTTGATCAATTTGGATCCTTCCTTTGTGCATTTAAGAATAAAAGGTGAATATCTTATCTTTCCCTCCACTCTAAACATTAAATGTAAAGGTGATAAGTGATTTGAGTATCAAAACACTCTTATTGCATAAACATCATTTTTATCCTTTACATTTTGGTGAACCCGCGATAGACAACTCTTCCTTTTTGGTGTTAGATTTGCATTTCATATTAGATCTTTCATGCATATAGAAGTAGGTTTTATTTTATGCTCTTTCATCTATATTTCTAAATTCATAAAAATCACAAAATTTCTTTAAAAATACAAAAACATTTACATTTTTCATTGTGTTCAACATGTATGATTTTTGTTTTGAATACTTTGATGAGGCTTTTATTACAAAAAAGGATAGATCCCTTAATGAGGTACATGTAAGTGAGAATTCAAATAGTTTTAATGAGATCACCATGGATCTCATTCCTATTTCATCCTCCTCTACAATCTCTTCAATTGACCTTTACCATAGAAATGAGTTAGGGATAAATGTCACTTCTTCTCCTAATATGTCTTTTCTATGAGCCTACTTTAGAATATAATTCTTCCCCCTTTAGGGATCAAGATTTAGGCATTCCTAAAATGTTCTTTATTGATGATAATCCTCCTATTTGGGATGAACCTTTGGATTTGGATGTTGATTACTCTCTTCCTCATGAAGCCACTATGGGTGATTCTACTTTTTGGGATGAACCCTTGGATAAAGACATTGATTTATCTTCTCCTTGTGAAGATTGTTTGATACAAGAGGGTGATTTATTAATGGATGAAATATTCATACATGATCATGAATCTTTTTCTAAAACACACTCTCCTTATGTAGACATTTTAGAGAAAGAAGAAAACATTATAGATTCTTTACCTCCATTTGGTATTTCTTCTATTAATGAGACATTAGCGGGGAATGATATGAATTCCCTTAATGATCTCCCTCTTAGTAATGATCCTATGGAGAATCAAGCTCCTACCCCATATTATCCTAGGATGTATTCCTTTATTTTTCCTTCTTGTGAATCTATCAAACATGCTTATGATGATATATTGACTACTGAATTTCAATTGACTTGTTTTCCTATAGCTTCTTGTTATGGTCATGTTTATCATTTACTATTTAAAAAAGGATTCCATAGTCAAGGATGTGCTAAGCATAAACAGGGAATTCAAATGCCCTTACAGAATGGGGGGCATGAGAATTCTTATGGATTGGGATTTAATCCTCAACAACACATCAATGTAACGAACATATCAAATAACATTTCAAAACATGATGACCCTATGAAGGACTTTGACCAAAAGTTTGTTCTACCTAAACTCCTTCATGCTAAGATAATTACAAGACCTAAACACAAAAATAAATGTAGTCTATACTTGAAGATTCTTCCTTTTTGTTTCTATCATAGATTTCATGATCACTCTAATGAATATCAAGCTATACATTATAAGATTAGGCATCTCATTGATAGTGAAATTATTTATATATCATGTGGCAATGAGTTGTATTTCAATCTTATTTTCTCTAAATAACATTTATGTTCCTATTATGGAACTCCATATTATGTAAACAATGTTAGCCTAATCTTTGGGGGCTCGTTGTCTTGCATAGTATTGTGAGCGATATAATAGGTCCCCTTTCATCCTTGTCCCTACACTTGGGGGGCAAGGATGCCATCTCCTTCTTTTCTATCTTTCCGAGATCCACTTTCCCTTGGTTAAGCAGTATCTATCTATTATGTCATATCCAACATACATGAAAATTTTGGTTTGCATTGAGGATCTATGTCCTTGATTATAACCTATTTTGTTGTTTGACATTGGGTTTCAATGGTTGATAAATCTCTCACCTTGGAAACTGAATAGTGTGCTATCCCTCACAAGGGGTTACTTTTTCACTTCTCACATGATATTTCTTTGCTACAACATTTCTTTATATAATTTGATATATCCCTTGCTTTCATCCCTGGGGGGAAAGGTATTTTTCTTCTTCCTCTCTCTAAGGATTTATTTTCCTTAGCTTAGTGGCATTTGTTTATCATATAACATTATTTCCTTATAAAGATGTATGTTTTGACTATGGATACCCTCTTATATTAGAGGTGATTGTCCTAGGTCATCACCTCTACTTTATTTTGCAAACTATGCTTTTGATAAACTCTTGCCTTTTCTTTGGGTTAGAGTTTGACTCCTTCATTCTGAGATTCCTCTTCCTCTTCATTGCAGGGGGCTTGATGATTGAATCTTTGGTCCCTCTTTTCTTGAGAAGATGAAATTTTATCCTAAGCACTCCTCTATGGCGAGGGTCTTGTTGATAAGATCTCTTCCCTTTTGAGGATCCTTTTTCCATAAGTGACATATCCATTTCATGATTATCTATGTTCTTTGCTGTAAGGGTCAAGGCTCTTCGCTAAGGATATGGTATACATTGTTGTTAAGATGGATATCTCCTTACCTTGTGAAGTAGGTATCCTCCTTTCTCTTCCTTATCCTGCCTAGTGGGTAGTCATGATAAGGAGGGGGGAATATATAGGGTCTCCCTTGTACTATAGTTTACATTAATTTACATTTTGCAGCATGCTAAATCCTCAGAAGGTAATGCACACAAGTTGCTAAATCCTGAAGGGACACGCATTTTTACTTTTATGTTTGCTAAATCCTTGGAAGGTAACGCACAAAAGTTGCTAAATCCTGAAGAGATACGCACCCTTTTTATTTTTGCAATATGATAAATCCTCAAAAGGTAATGCACATAAGTTGCTAAATCCTAAATGGACACGCATTTTATATTCCATAGTGATACAAGAATGTTGATCTATGGATATTTTCAAAAGCCGTCAGAAGATGCATTTACAATTACAAGAATAGTTTATGGGTGAACCTGTTGGGGGCTCTCCCTCCTTGGTGATTCATAGTAAGGTGGGCATCTTACTAGGTGAGGTAATCACTATCTCTTTTCTCTCTTTCACTTTAATGCTAGTAGGATTAGATCATGAAGCTATGATATCTATGGTGTTGTTCTTGTCTTGTGTACTTATATATGTTTTATATGATTGATTTCTCTTTATCTTCCATATCTTTATGTATGAATGTTGAGTTAGAATCCTTTTTCTAAGGACTCATGTCTTTGACTTAGTGATATTCTACTTTGTTGCAATCCACCAGTGTCTTTCTTCTAACTTTGCCGTGAGCACATTCGATTTCCATACTCCCGCTAAAGTGGGGGCTTAATGTATCATCTGAAAATGGAAGAACTTCCATGTTAAGAGAATTTAGCCCTCCTTAGGGGATGTTTTTGACATCCATAATATCATCCTCCCTTTTTTGCATCATCTAATGCTTCTATGTTGGTTAAGGACCCTGATTGGGCCTCTCTGGGCGCCTTCTGTCCCACTTGGCACTTTTTCCAGGGGTTCTGACCCCTGGGTCAAGGTCAAACTCGACCTTGAACTAGGTTAGGGTTGACCTCGACCCTGACCTAGGTCAAGGTTTACCTCAACCTTGACCTAGGTCAGGGTCAACCTTGACCTTGACCTAGGTCCCCCTTTCAAATTTGGAAATTTGTCGGTTGTCGGAAGTCATCCAAAATTCATTTCCCGCTTTCGGGTCGGCTGTTTTGGGGTTCCAAAACAATAAATCCTAAATTATATTTAATATAGGTCCTCTTCTAGGGGAATGGGTCTAATTGGAATTTAATTCTCGTATGTTGGCCTCCTTAGAAGATTGTGCCCTAGTTTCATATAAAAGGAAGCCTTTCTCTCTCATTTTCTCTAAGTCTTCCAAGTGCAAAAAGCTCTAACCAAGATTTTGTTCAAGCATCCATTGTTCT
>MU224413.1:4647670-4664997 GCA_018584345.1 Thuja plicata
TTCATTCCACCAAGAGGGTCTTGGTTGCAGATCATAAGGTCATGAATTATCCAGTGGAGTGAGTAAATGGTTGTCCATGAGAGTCTTGTAAACCACCTCAAGAGGTTTTCCTAAAGGAGTGAACTCAGGCTTGGGTTTAGGAGCCCAAGGTTTAGATCCAAAAAATCATGAAGTACTCAGTTTGGAATCTCCCACAGCTTGTTCAGTGGCTTTGGCTTCTTGCATCATGGTAGTGAGATTAAAGGAAGCCTTGGAAGGCTTAGGAGTCACATTGTCTACAACTCCATTATTCACAACATTTTGGTTCTTGTTGGGAAATTTGGGTTTATCTTTGCTTGAGGAGGAAGACCCTTGTTTATTTTCCTTGTGTAAGGTCAATTCTCCTTTCTTGATCATGAATGTCTCAAGTCTCACAAATTTATTAATCATGTCATCAAAGGTTAGTGGACCTTGCAGCTGTACTTGATACCCAAAGTTGGGGAGAAGATTATCGAGAAAGATGTCCAACCTTTTGGATTTGGGTATCTTGCGAGAATATCATGTATAAAGTTGTCTCCATCTTTGGAGAAATGTCAAGAAGAATTCCCCATGATTTTGTTTCAAGTTGCAAAGATCTCGGATATGAATCAAATGTTGGATGTTATGAGAATAGTGTTGTAGAAATAAATTGGCAATTTTGTCAAAAGTTTTGATGCCAGTTGGTTGTCTAGAGAACCATTCCATAGCTGACCCTCAGAAACTACGTGGGAAAATATGCATGAGATAGGTTGTGTCATGTATGAACTCCATGGAGAGAGCACCAAACTCTCTCAAATTATCTTGAGGGTCACATGTACCCAAGTATTTATCATATTTAGGAAGTTCAACTCCTTTGGGGAAAGGAGGCATGCAAATATCTTTGTCAAATGGGAAAGGACAGATGCTTTCTAGTGTGAATTGTGTAACAGGTTTGTCTTTCTCTTTCAAGAGTTGAGAGAGTTTCTCTTGCATAGTTTGTATTTCTTTTTGCAAGTGGGATTTTTCAATTTCTTCCTCTTTCTCAACAAGTGTTTCTACATCATAGTTGGAGGGTAACTTAGCCCCTTGATTGGCTAGTTCAAGAATGTATTTCTCTTTCTCCTTAGCTAGGAGAACTTCCATCATCCTACATAAATCTTTATTAGCAGGAGCCTGTGCAATCTCTTCTTAGTTATTTCTGTTTCCACATCATTAGGGGGGTCTTGAGAATGGGACTTACCCGAAGTTTTAAAGAGGTCAGCTCTACTAGCCTCACCTGATTGGTTATGATCTGCCATCTTGCTAGAATGCAAGGGTTCAAGGTGTAAATACTCGGTATGAAAAATTGAGTGTTCTTAGAACTTGGGTCTTCTTGGAACAAAGGATTTTGAACCTGACTAAAATCCACTGGAAATGACCGTTTGATGAAAGGTTGAAGTACCGGGGAAGGAGATCGAGATGATTCCTCACTAGATGTAGCCGACAATGCTGTGTAAAGCACAAATTCATCTTGATAGATTGAAGGAACAATGCATTGATTGATAATTATGTCCAAAATGTAATTCCTAAGATCTTTGTGGCATTATTTTAGCGGATTGTTCCTTTTGGTTAGGTTTTGTTTAAATTATTGCATTTTGTAAAATCACTAGCCAATTTTGGTCCAGTCATGTAAAGAATGGGTTTATTTGGTGTTCCCATGGTTCAAACTCCATGACCACTTGGAATCCATTAGAGCCTTGTATATAATTTTTACATATGGCTTGTGGAGTGTGTGTGTGCAGGGGAATCTTCAAAACAATCAGGCCCTAGGCGATTACTAGCTATTCTGGCTAGGGTGACTAAGCAGTGCAGCAACAATGGAGGTTGCAAGTTGATTGGTATGTGCCAATAAGTGATAGTGGAATGTAGGGGCATGAGGTGATGACATTTCTATGGGAGGAGGATTTTAGAGGAGCTCATTGGATCGGTGGAAGAAGATCAAGAACCCAAACCAACCATCATGCCCTAGAAACCCTTGTTTTTAGGGGTTTGGTAAAATTCCATTGTACAAATAGAGTTGAGACAAGAGACCAAGAAAATATTGAAGGGGAGGAGAAACCCACAAATAATATGTACTTTGTTTCTAGGGTTGTGAAGGGTTTTTAGGAGAAAAATCACATTTTCAGTGATTAGGAGGGCCAATAGGCCTAAAAAGGCTACAAGGCCTAAAAGACTTGATTTTGGAACCCGATTGGAAAATGGGTGAAGGATTCACAAAATTGAATCCATAAAGGTTTGATTAGACCTAAGGGGAGTTGGGGAATCAATCGTTGAGTAGTTGACACCATTGGAGTGATAGGATGCTAGTGAAGCCATGGATGCAAGAAAGCTATGGAGGAGACAATAGAGAGGAGTTTGAAGTTGGTGGGAAGTTTCTAGGGAGTTAGGGGATTACAAAAGAATCCTCTATTTAGGGTAGAGAAAGAGATCCTAAGAAATAACAAATGAAGGTCTTGGAGAGAGCTAGAAGGCTCTAGGAGAGGAGCTCCCCATCAATTGCGTTAGTGAAAATAGGGTTAGTAAAGCATGTAAATCTACTAAAATTGATGTATTGCTTTCTAACTAGGAGGATTGTGAAAAATAACATAATAGCCCTCAAACTATGCCCTTTTCAGTGACATATACAACCTAGCATGTAAGATTCAATTAAAACTAAGAAAGATATCTAAATAACATTCATTCTAGCTCTAAAAATCAAGACTATAACAATGCATAAACATGGAAGCTAAAATGTAATATAAATATACGTTAATCCTAACAACATAACAATGCTTTTCAATTATAAAATTAAGGGCCATTTGAGCTCAAAAACTCATTCTATTTATAGAAGAAATGAGGAGAGAGAATGGGGACAAGGGTCATTAATGGAGGTGTAAAAACCATTAACGAGGTGTAAGAGGCATTAATGCCAAAGGCATTGATGAGGCAAGGGCTTGAGGAATCTCCATTAACAATGCATTAATGATAGCATTTAAGAAGCATGGTGAGGGGTGTAAGTCCAAGCTTGAGAAAGTGGACTTAGAGGGAGTCAAGCTTGAGAAAGTTGACTTTCTCAAGTGGGTTGAGTTCCTAATCACAAAATTAGGAATGTGACATCATTAGGAAGTGGGTTAGGATAGGATTAAGATTATGATTAGATTTAACATGGGGGGATTAGGTTGGGATGGGTTTGAACCTAGGGTTAAGGTAGTTGAGATAGGTTAGGCTAGGGTTTAGGGGAATATTAATGAAATGAATCATATTAAATATATTCATTCAAAAATAGGGAAATTAATTATTTAAGCCTTTTATTGCTTTGGATAATTATTTATGACTATAGCCAATTAATTAAATTAATTTAGGCTAGAAGATAGGGTTTGCAAGTGATTTAAATATAATAGGGATTTATTTAATTCCTTTTAAATTAGTTACCTTAGCAAGGTATTGATTTGTATTGAATTGATTGGCTAAGGTGTTTAATAAAATTTAATGATTGAATCACTTAGGAGATTAAATCTTATTCGAATGAATTATGCCAGCCGATTGAAGAGTTGTCTAGACATAATTGGGGCTATGATCACACTTAGGGAAAATAGGGTCTATACTCAGAGAAGACCAAATCCAGGTGGTTACACAAGGTATGTTCCACCAACTTTCGACAAGACTACAAAATTTTGGGTGCGTGGTCGACATGATTTCAAATTTAAAAGGGAAATAGGTGTCATTTTTCTTGCCTTCATCCCAATCAAGGAAAAGGGCATCATGGTTTGATCATATTTTAGATTTAGTATTGAGGGTGGAATTAGCAACATTAATCCAATTGGAGGATAATAATTATCCAGTCTAACTTAAATAAGATTTTTCTCTTGTCTTCTATTGGACCAAGTAAAGGTTGATCCATGGAGCTCTATATCAATCAACCCATTAGTTAAAATAAAATCTCCCAAATCCACCACATGCATTCATTGAAATCTTCAGTGCCACAAGATTTATCAAAGGGGTACAAAGGGGAGTTAAAGTCACCTCCCGCCATCCACTTAGTAGGAAGAACTCCCAAATGATAGAGGTGATTGATCATAAATATCTTCTAGAGGATCTAACATTGGGAACATACAGATCTATCAACTTCTAAGACATACTAGAGTTTAAAATATTGAAGGTAACAATCAAGTTACATTTTAAGGAGTCGAACATAGTGTCTGCCATAGTATTTGGATTACAAAGGGTGACCATACAACTACAAGCACATTCTTCATCACTAGTCTCTCAATCAAAATTAGGCTATGTATTATTAACAATCTTGTCCAAACCATCTTTTTTATTTTAGTTTCTTGTAAAATCAAAATATCAAATTTTTTTCCAAAATAACACATCTCAATATGTGCTTCTTGATATGGTTGTTTAAGCCTCTCATATTCCAATATAAAATCTTCATAAAAAACTAACATTTCAAGACAAACCAACCTTGGATTTCTCTCCCACTACAAACCATATTGGTCTTCTCATTTCTTCTTCTTTTTACCATTAAATAACACATCAATAGTCCTCTATTTTCCATTCTCTAGATCCTTCACTATTTCTCTTTCTCTACTCTCCATTTGTGTTGACCTGCCTTGCTTGGATTCAGAAACAACATATAGTTTTTTTTTCTTCTTTTTCCCTTTCTCTACAACTATGCTCTAGGAATATTCTAAACCATCATCTTTAGTCCACACCATAGAAATTGGAGGCAGGGAGGGGGGTGAGGGGAACCCCAATAGGGATAAGTTAGCCTTAACACTAGATGGTCCGAGCAGCTTTTTAGTAGATCCTGGATTTATTAAAGGATCATTATTTTCTTTATTGATGAGGGAAACATCTAAAATACTAGATTATTCCATAGAAATTCTTCCAAAATAATTATTTGGGTTAGAGAGGAACTCAATCTCGTGGGGAGAGACAAGAATTTGGTTTCCCTCAAACCCATTTGAGATATTAAGATCTACAATTATCTTGTTCACTACTTCTTGTAGTTTTTTGGTTGCAAGAGTCAAATTACCATCCACACCCATATCTACTACATTTTAATTCTCATTGTAGTCTTTTTTCCCATTCATCTCCTTACTCACCATCTTATCCAGGGTTTTTTATAGATAGCTCCTATAGTCTTTTACAAAAAACTAGAGTCAGATTTGGGACCAAGTAATTTTGTAGAAGTAGAAGCCATTAGATCATCCGAGACCTTATTATTACTGGGTCTAAGTGAGTCCTCCACTTCTTGGTTAGTAGGTGAAAACCCTTATTCCTCTCTTCCCCATTGATTTCCTTCTTCTCCTAAGTTTTTTTTTGTTGTTTCTTGTTTTTCTAGAACCTAAAAAGTTTACTCAAGTGTCTATATTTTTTACAGATCTAATAATGCATTGTTGCATTATCATATTCCAAATTTTTCTCCCAAGAGCCATACTTGGACTAGAGGGTTATAAAAGAAGGAAGAACAATATTAACCATCAAATTTACATAGAAACTCACAAAGAGAAGTCATGATCTCTGCTAAGTAATTATATCCACTATTAGGAGTGACCTAAAGGACTCATCTATTCCTCTAAACATTTCAATGTTTCAAAACTCTAAACAAAGGCTAGGGAGGTGTATCCTCGTGGGAGTCAGAGCACCTAGGTCATTTTGGGAATCAAAACTAGGTTTCCATTTAAAGAAAGAAAACATATTTCTTTGATTACTCCCATAAGTCCAAGGCCTATTTGTGAGAACATACATCAAATATTCTTTATTAAAAAAACTAAAAAGGAAGAGACTATTAGACATAACATCGATTTTCACATATCCTTTTAGTTTTTACTATGAGGAGACCCATTTTTAAGTTTATTAAATAGAGGGTCTAAAGGAAAGAAACTTACCAACCAAGGAAATCTCAAACTCAACAATCATATTCTATAATATTTAATTAAGAACATGAATAATTTTACCATTTACCTTTCATGCAAGCCCATACTCGCTCACAGACTCAAAGTACCTCATTTAAGTTGGACTCAAATGTTGAAAATTTTCAACAAATGAAGAAAGATTCTCTTACTAAAAAAAGGAATCTCCATATTTGTTAGGATGGTCAGGGATATCAATCCCATTCCCTTCATGAGAATGGATAAAAAAATTGTGCCCTATTTTTTTACAAGGGATGTTTGGATCCCCAACTAGTAGGGAAGAGGAAGAGGACAATTGAGATGGGTCCCCTCCATCGGCCCCATGAAAGGAGATTTGATTCATAACATAGAAGAGTAGAAGAAGTGAAATCCTAGAAGAGAATACAAATGAATTAACCCATTCATTATGTTATAAAGAAAGAAATTTTACTAATAAGGATGAAAGAATTAAAAGGAACTATTTGGGTCTAAAGATCCCTCCTTTTATTGGAAAATGGGGAAAGATAAGTAATATTAGTAGAAATCAATGTACTTTGATCACGCCAAAAGAGGAATGATTTAAACTAAATTTTAATGGTTCCTCTAGAAACATCCCTAGTTGTTCAGGAGTTGACTCTATGATCCACTCTTAGAATGAAAATTTAATACAAAAAAGGCTTAACCAGAAGAGGAGGACACCAACAACGTTAAATAGAATTTAATTCTTTAATAGAAGGTCTACTCTTATGTATAGATATAAGATTAAAGAGTTTGGAGATAGAAGGAAATTAAGCAATTACAATAAATGTTCTCGAAACTCGTAGAACGTCTAATTAAATATTGAATTATTTGTTAGGAAAATCTAAATATCTACTCAATACTTTGAAAATCCACCAATTAATCACATTTATAGAGAAGGATATGTATTGGAAAAATTTAGGAGCAAATGGGAAGGGTATTAGATAGGTGAACTCTAATATGAACATAATCTAAGTTTTGGTATTGAAGGAACTAGTAGAGTGAAGATCAATAGTAGAGTTGAAGGTGATCTAATTTTCAAAAAAAGAACCTTCAAAGGTTTTAAAGGAATTGTTAAGTCATATTTGTAGAGGGCATGGTTGGAAGAAATTAAAATATTCAATAGTCAAATTTGAAACGTTAAGCCTTTGAGCCGATATTTTATGACCTTGAACATTATTCAAATGTTATGTTTGGAGAAGATGGGAAAGGTATTAGATAGGTGAACTATGACCTGAATATAATCTAGGTTCTATGATTAAAGGATTTTTAAGATTATATTTTAATATTACACTTGTAGAGGATTGAATTTGAACAAATTCAAACATTTAACAATTAAAAATGAATTTTTAAGTCATATTTTCAAATGGCATAGTTGGAAGAAATTCCTATATACTCATTCGTAAAAGTTGAAATATTAATTCTTTGATCTAATATGTATGAATTTGACCATCAATCAAATGTTATGTTTTTTAATCCAAAATGATACCATGCATTAAAAAATATAACATTAAACCTCTTTTCAAAAGGTTCTAATTGATTTTAATCACATTAAGAAAGGGTTGGGTGGGATATTAATTAGGAATTTTTTTGAATGTGTTGTCCATGAGAAGTTGGACTAATAATTAGGGAAAATATGAATGTGTTGGAGATGATATGTTGGATAACTTGAGATCAATCAAATTAGTTAAGTGGGTGAGATAGCAAGTGGATTTGACATATTTGGTATGAGGTGGAGATATACAAGGATTAATAGCTTGTGGTGGGAAAATGACTTTAGATTGCATTGATTTTGTTAAATTTTACTAAATCAAATGTATTATTGGATTTCAAAGTATTTTGCTCAAAGGAAAATTTATAAATATAAGTAGTATTTATATCATGACTATGGGTGGCTTCCAATAAAAGTAAGAAGCATATTTTTAAAATACAAACAAAGGTCGTGGCAACCCTACAAGCTACATACTCATTTAGCTAGCCTTTCTCTCCTAGAATTTCTCTTAGTATTATTTTATCGTCATCTAGTTAAGGGAGGAGGTTGTTTGAAATAGAATCTCCCATTAGAATTCTTGTGGTTAATAGGAAGATAACCTTTGTGAGCACAATTACTAATAAAAAGATTAGGGAAACCATCAAGCATCACCACTATGTAACTGCCCATGCTATTAGTAGGATTCTAGGGTAAAATTTGATTCATACAGACCATAGACATAAGGTGTGTTACAATGGTGAGAAAGAGTGATTGTGCCCTTGGTCTCCTTGGTTTTTTAGCATACCACTAGTTCATGTCATGTCTTAACCGCCTCCTCTCTCTTCTATATGTCTAGTGGTTGTATCAAGCATTAACAAGTTGATATTTTGGTGCAAAAAAAACATCTAGTTGTAACAATTAGCATCAGAGCTTGGTCACAGGTTTGAACCCCTTTCTTGTGCTAGGGGGGATTTTTACAGTGGTGGGAAAGACTAATTATTCCCTTGGTCTCCTTGGTTATTTAGCACAGTGGTGGTTCATGACATGGCTTAAGTCCCTCCTATGTCTTTTATATGTCTGGTGGTTGTATTGGTCATTAACAACTTGATCTTTTGGTACAATGACAATCGCTAGTTGTAACATGGAGGACATGGATATACCCATGAGATTCCTTGCATCCATTCTAGTGGGGAGTGAGAAGAAGGTAGTCTTGGAGGAGCTCTAAAAAATATTATAGACATGGACATACCCATAGGGTTCCTTTTATACATCCTAGTGATAGGTGAGAAGAAGGAATTCATGGAGGAACTCTTCAAAATATTATTGGACAAGAAATTCTTGGGATACTGCTTATTTGAGTCTACCTTAGAGGTACCTCCTTTACATCAAGAGTGGGATTTTTGGGAGCAAGTCTCTCATTCATTAGATTTTAAAGTTGAGATAGGTGATTATCCCATTTGATGCCTTGGTCCTCACAAGTTAGCATTGAAAGAGGCAGAAGATCTAGTACATATCTTCTATGAGAAAGCTCAATATAGCCTAATAGAGGAATTGGCATACCAAGTTCTACGAGAAGACAATGCTTGTGAGTCCCCTTTTACCATTTCTCAAACGAAAAGAAAGGGGCAACCAACCTTCACCCCTATCAAGCCAAAAAGGGGGAGACCTCTGGGAAGCAACAAGACCAACCAAGAGATAGTAGTAGAAATTCAATTAAATCTTTCTTGGAGCTTAAAAATAGATAGGAGGATATCAAATAGACTTTTGAAGAAATATAAATCGTCACCTAGTCTCAGTCAATGCCAACTACCAAGAGGAAAATCTCATCTGGGCATCACTAGTTAAAGAGGGGAAAAAAAATTTATAGTCAGGGATTACTGTTAGGAATCATACCATTCAAAATCCTAGGAAGTGGGGTGTAGGTCATTCTCCTAATAGAAAATGAAGTTTATTAGCTAGAATGTTAGGGGCCTAAATGCCCCTAACAGAATATGTTTAGTTAAATATCAAATAGGTAATTCTTTCTCAGATCTAATTCTTCTTAAAGGAACCAAATTCACAACTACCATGGCAGAAAATGTTTTCAAATCTTGGCAAATTTGGAAATATTTGTCGGTTCCAGCTATTGGTGTCTCAAGGGGTCTTTCTATTCATTGGAAACTAGGCTATTTGACCATAGAACTGGTAACCTCATTTCAAAACTAGATGCTTGTATCGGCTAAATGGAGTGGGTCTGAAATACCTTGCGAAGATTTAATATATATGGACCTATTTATACTCAAAATAAAAAGGCACTTTGGGATCTCTACTTTCATCTTTATTCTCTCACTTGGACATGGAACTCGTCATTCTGATAGGTGAATTCAATGCAATCACAAATGATAGTGAAAACATAAGTGGTATAATCCCTCTATTGGAAAATAAAATAAATTATTTGCCCAGCACTATACCACCAACCACTGCCATCACAGTTAGACTAGAATCTTCAAGCATTGTCCAACATTGTTCACACAGTGCACAATTCCATTCCATAATGTTCTCATAGTTCTAGGGTATTATAAATATGAATATTTAAAGAGGCAATTGTAATGGCTTGAGTATCAGATCTTTATATGATCATATCTTTTTATGATCATAATGATTAATAAAGGCATCCATTTGTGTTTCTTGTTTATGTTTCTCCTCTTTGTATCTATTTTCTTAACATGGTAGAAGAGCCCATGTGATCTTGGGTTTGAAGAGTGTTCTGAAAGTGTTCGCAGTGTGAAAAGCTATACAAGAGTGTTGTAGCCCATGTATAAAAGTTGTAAGGAAAAGATTAAAAAATGGCAGCAACTACAATGTCTTCTTCCGTGACTTCTGCTACAATGTTATCATCACTGCGTCATTCAAATTTTGTTGCGTCTTTGTCCTCTCATTCTCCCGTGCTTCTGAGAATGTTGTTGATTATGGAAGAGATTGCTGAATAAAAGACCGTGGAGTTTTAAAGAGTGAATCAAAGAGAGCTGTGTGTTTAATGGAGAATCAAATCATTATATTCTAGGGTATTATGAATCTCCCCTGCCACTTCTTAGAAAGAAGGATTTAATTAATTGCTGGTAGGAGTCATCTTGTATCTAGATGAAGGTGAAGAAATCGTTTGAAAAAATCTTGGAGAATTTTTTTGTGAATGTATTATTGTCATTGTGTAAAGGTTTGTCTGAGATATTAATTTTAGTTTTAAGTCAAAAGTGTTTGGGTTGGAGGTGAGAGAAGTTCTTTTTATCTAAATGTGCCATAGTTTTTGACTTGGTATATCCCTCGAGTTCCAGAAGATTGTGTGAAAAATGTTCCCCAAAGAAATTGATGTTTTCATTTTGTAAAGTGATTGATAGTATTATGGAGGCTCTTGGAAAAAGGCCCATCTCAATTAGCGTGCAATCATGAAGTTGAAAAATGTATTGTACCTGAGTTATTGTAAGGGGTGCATTCTCGGTTGTACCTAACACCTTAGAATTTTTTGGTTACTTATTAATGAACCATGTATCTGAAAAGGAGTCCTATGATTACATCGGCTGGGTACCCATGTATCTTGATAGATAGATTTCTATTTATATGGACTCAATAATCAATTTTGACACAGGTACAAGAAAAGAAAAAAGCCCAGAGTGATGATGGTTTCCCTGTGATGATGATTTGTGGTCATTAGAACCATTTTGGTTCGTGCTTAGCCTTCAACCACTTTCTTATTTCGTGTGTGAGGTTTGTGGTGAGCTAAAACCACTTGAGTGCAAAGTTTGTGGTGACTGAAAAAGTACTTCAAACTTGCACATTGGTTAGGGCTAATCCATGAAAACCCAACAGTGATTGGGGAAACAATGGGAAGAATTGGATAAGTGATTGTAAATGGGTACCTAACAAGGCTTTAAGCTAGGACCCATCGTTTCTAAATTATGGGAGGATATCTTAAACAATTTGATAATTAATTTATGGGGGAATGTTAAAATAATAAATTAATTATGTTTCTAGTACTATTACCACCATACATTGCCAGCACAGTTAGACTGGAAACTTCTAGCACCGTCCAAAATTTTTCACACAGTGCACGATTCAAGAATGTTTTCATAATTCTAGGGTATTCTAAAGACCTCTATTTAAAGATGCAATTGTAATGGCTTGAGTATCATATCTTTATCTCATCATAGTGATAAATAGAGGCACCCAATTATGTATTTTCTGTGTGTGTTTCTCCTTATCTATTTTCTTAACATGGGTGGTATAACCCCTCTAATGAATGTGTTAGAGGATTTTAAAGAATTTATTTATGTCAATCACCTAGTTGAATGTTGCCCTAGCATTGGGAAGTTTACATAGACAAACAAGAGAAAAGGTTTCCACCAAATTGCGGAAAGGTTAGACATATTTTTTTTATTAGAATCTTGGCTTACTTTTCTTATTAATTTCTCCTCCAACATTCTTCCCTTTCCAGGGTCAGACCACTTCCCAATCACTTTAGAGCTCAAGTTGATGATGTCTATGGTCAAATCATCTTTCAAACAATGCGGTTCTATGATAGCTTAGGTGAAGTCATCCAGTAGAGTGGGGACTGAAGGATGGAGCAACAAGGTTTTCTATGATGGTTGTGTGGAGATAGGGGCATTTTTCTCTTTGAGATCATTGCCATTATTGAAGTGAGACAACGAGATTTGATTTGTTTAGAAAATCCCATTCTATTGAGTAAGAAATGTGGAAGACTTGAAAAGACCTATTGAATATTTCTCAGTTTATTCTCAGCTTTGAGGACCTCCTCAATTTTGTATTTGGTCATGAGGATTTGGGATTCTTTGTTATAGTGGATTTTTGTTGTTTTCTTCTAGTTTGGAACCCTTTTTCTTTTAATAATTATAATTTTAGTGGTTGCGACCACTTTAGCCTTAAAAAAAAAGCAATTCAGTTCCATTCGTTTAGAAGCTCAAATGTAAGCATGCACTATAATACTATTATAGATGAAAGATTATATGTTTTAGTTCTACAATTTTAGATCCACTCGAGATATATTAGTTTCCACTAGCATTGTCACTCAACAAAATAGAAGCGTATATTACTTTTGAATATTTATCTTGTCTAGTATAACTAGGTATTATAGATTTGTTATTTAGTTTAAATTAATATGTTATCTTATTATAATACATTTTTAATTATTAGTAAAATTAATTTAATTATACAATTCAATGTGGGTCACTTTTATCTAATTATTGGTTATGAGAATGATTAAGAAAAAAACATTATTTCTTATATGTTATTGTGTAGAGAAAAAAAAAAAATTGGCTATTATAGTCACTAATGGAGAACTTTGAGTTTGTTATGTAGTCTATTTTTGTTATAAAAAAATGACTAAGAACCTATTCATATAAAATTTTGATGGATTTCAGTCAATGAATTTGGTGGATAACTAAGTCCATTATTCTATGTTTATTGTTGCATCACATGTTTGATTGGTCAATTATCAAGTTTGAACACAAAATCAAAGTTTTTGGAAATTTCACTATTTAGACATAAAACAATACAAGTAATACTATAAAGACTAAATGAAAAAAAACAAAAAAAAACATGTAACTGAATTGTATTATGATAATAAACTTGCTATAAATTTGTGAAAAAAGAAAAACAATAATATCTATTACTATTTTAGAAAATAAACAAATATTAAATAATTTTATGATCATTTTAGTAAATTTTAGTCATGAGTAACATAAATTCCTTTCAATTTGAAAATGCAATAAAATATAAAAAGATACTCCCTAGATAAGAAATACTTTTATAATTTAAAAACAATAAAAAATATCAAAACTATCTATAAAATGATGTTTAGAATAATTTTGAAAAATATTTAAACTAAATACCCTACCTTTTGTCGGTCTTGGGCCGAATTAAATGGAAGAAACATCTTACTATGTGAGTTGCTCTTACAACGTGTTTCGAAACTATTCACCGGGAAGAAACATTTCTCTTTTTATTACGCCTCTTATGCGCTCATCGCTGACGAAGAAATCCATTGCTATATTTAATTCACTGCTGACCAGAACAATTCTTTACTATTACGCAATGACTATTGCTCTAACTTGGCGGGCACTCAAACAAACTAACATCAAAGGCATTCATATTTAGGTATAAATACAGAGAACAATCTAATCTAATTGCAATCACATAAAACAAATTTCTATCGTATTTCTCTAAGATGGGTGGATTCGGATTTGTGCAGAGTTGCTTCAAATTACCTGCTACAAATGATGTGTTTCCTGAGGAAGAGGGTGATGATAATGCAAAGAAGATGAAGAGAAAAAGTAAGGATTCAGGTGACAATGAAAATGGCGGAATTGTTGTATCAAAGTTGCCTCTAGGATCCAATCTAGTGGGAGTATATGTCAATTAGACATCTTCTGTTCTGGCTCTCTATCACACTACACTTAGTTGGAGGAGGTTTTGAAGATATGAACGATGCGGTAGAGGATGATCATGATTCTTTTTTGCTTTAATATACCAACAGTCTGCAAACTGCTATGTTAGGATTTGATTAAGTTTTTATTTTTAAAGTTTGCTTATTATGTATTTAGAGTTTGTAATGGTAATATACAGAATTCAGTTCTGGTTGTTCCTTCAGTTTTGGTTTTTTCACTATAATGTTAGTATCGTTTAAATATCATAACCTCTCAATTGATATTAGAGTAGGTTGAAGAAATGTTTTTTGTGCAGGTAGCAAACTTAGGGACAATTATATCAAGAAGGCTAATAACAGTCACTAATTATTCAACTTCTGTTGTTTATCCAAGTCAAATATGATGATTAGAGTAGTAAAATGATAACTTCTGTTGTTTATCCAGGTCAAATATGATCATTAGAGTATTAAAATGATGATCCTGCTAGAAGTGGGATACACGGGACTTGTAGATTAGAATTCATTGAATGGATTGATACCAAATTTTAAAAAAACTGGTTGAAAGAAGGCAAAAAGAAAGACAACAAAGCTTTTCTCATAATTAAATTTGTATTGGATATTTCAATTTCCCTCCAAATTGTATGTATGAAAAAATTATAAAATGAGATGTTCTACAAATTACATACAAGGTACAAACAAAATTTTATTTAACTTTTCTAAGAAAATTTGAAAATTGAAGGATGAAAGAAATTGAGTTCATTCAACAATTTATTACTAGGATTTAACAAATTGTAAACTACCTTAAGATTCAAGAAGAAACTATACCAGAAAAAAAAAAAAAAAAACTGTACAAAAAATGTTAAGATCTCTTCCTCTCAAGTTTGTTCTACTAATGATAGCTATTGAAGAAAGTAAATATCAGACCACTTTCAATGTTGCAGATTTGATAAGTTCTTTACAATCTCATGAAGAGCGTATTCAACATTCTACAAAGCATTGCTAAATCTCAAGGTGAATCTTCTTCTAATAAAACAAAAGACAAGGTAGAAGAAGAGAATGAAGTTCTATGGATCATAGGAATAACTTGTGTAGGTATAGTGAAAGGTAGGGACACTATGAATATGAGTGGAGAAAAAAGAAACCTAAAATGAATAAGTCAAGTGCCAATTGTACTAAAGAGTTTTTTTTTTATAGTTGTAAAACATTCCCTATTCTTCACATGCAATATGGTAAAAGAAGAGATGAAAATTTGTGGCTCTTTGGTAATGGTTGATCACATAACAGGTGAATGTGATTTTTTTTGTAAAATTAGATGAGTCAACATGATGTCAAGTAAATTTTGGATATGATCAAGAGGTTGCTGTAATGGGATAAGGTAATCTTATAGTCAAGGCTAGGCAAGGAGAAAATGCTCACATTCATGCAATACTTTTCCTGTGCTAAAATTATAGCATAATATTTTAATTATTGGGAAATGTGTAACCAAAAACTATAAAATAGTGTTTGAAGATAATCGTTGCAAACTATTTGGTAAATTTGATTATTATCATCTTGTAGCAAAGGCTTGTATGACAAAGAATATATTGTTTCCTCTTAGACTAGTTCTAGCAAGATGAGTGCACTACAAAATAACCAGAAATGGTTCATGGTTATGGTATCAATGTATGGTCATCTTAACTTTCCAGGGTTATTTTTCTTCACAATAAGAATATGGTAAGAGGGTTTTGTACAATCGAGACAAAACAAAAAGTTTGTTTACGGTGTACACCAAGAAAGCATCATCGAGATAGTTTTTGGAGAAACAAATCTTGGAGTGAATAGTTTTGTTTAGGGTGTAGGATATTTAAATTTGTATTGAATATAAACACGCAGAGAAGCTCGAGGGTTTGGGGAGTGCTATCTCTTCTAAGACGGAGGAAGACGAAGATGAACATAAAGAAATTGGTGGAAGGATGAAATCCATATCTTCAATAGGAGTGTCCTAGGGCATCATTGGAGCTGGCCAAGGATCACATGCTGAAGCGGGTACTTCATTCGTGAAGGGTATGGAGGTGGAGGTGATTGTTCTTCTAGGGAATCACTAAAGTATTTCACGAGGAGTAAGGACCCATGGCAACAATGGATATTGAGGTAGGCCCTTCTTTAAGGGCGTGAGTAGTTTTGTATCTTCCCTAGTTTTTGAAAGTTGGTATTTTGAATAATTTTGTTGAAGGATTTAAATAGTTTATTATGCTATTTTATATATTGTCTATGTTAGTTCTTTGGAAATAGAAAAACTTATACTCGTAGACATTTACAAATTTTTACTAAATCCTTACACCAAATTCATTGTAGTTTTTGAATGGATTGGTCTTATGATACTAAGTTAATTGGCTCTTCTTTCTAGGTTGATTCTGCCTTGGTTATTTAGGAAAAAGTGGTCTTATCAAGGGATAACAATATTCTAAATATTTTTGATTTTCTATAATTTTGCTTTCTCATATTTAATATTATACTTATTTCGGCCTCAACCCTTTATTGATAAAAAAAAATCTAGAACCTTTTGTAAATAGCCAAACACCATTATTATCATCATCACCAATATGAATCTTACCCATTTTAAAACAGCACAAATTTGATTATACCTAAATTCTATTGCAAATACTATAAACATTTTTAATATTTTTTACAACAATCAATGCTCTATATTCAGTTCTTATTTTAAATATTTAACATTCTCTCTCTTATTAGTAAGTTATGTGAAGGTCATTTTGTACACCCTAATTAAAATTACTTTAATGGTATATTATAAGCTATTGTATTAAATATAAATGTACTAAATTAACACTAAAAAATTAGAAGTTTATTATATAGTAATATATTCAAGTGAGTTCCTATTTGTTTAGAAGCTCAAATGGAAGCATGTATGTTTTTGATAAAATAAGCAGCAAGAGGGTGCTGGCCCGTGAAACAGGGGACTAGAAGCACATTAATAGCATATTAATGGCACCAGTCGAAGCATAAGCAGCATAACAGTTTATCACAGGCATTAAAATTCTGCCTCTATCAAAAACAAAAGTTTCAGATCTACTTAAAATGGTAAAACCAGAGAGCTTGTTAACAGTAACGACTTTAAAAATATTGACACTAAGCCACGCAGGGCTCCACCAAAACAAAATTCTAAACTTAAAAATAACCCCCGTAACAGAGCAGGGTAACCAAGGGACCATCCCAGACCAAAAAACCAAAACCATCAGCAGCAAACTTAATTTTTTCTCTCCCAACTGTTTGGACAGTAGGGATCGTGCCCATTCCTCCTGGAGAAACAGAAACAGGTCTCTATTCTCCTCATTCGCTTCCAGTTTGCCGTCAACCATCTCCTCCTGCACGTTGCAAAGGGTTAACGCCGAGGCATGCATCACTTTCAGAGAAAATTTGTTTGTCCTCCTGTAGAGGTCCATCATGTCCTGCATTCCCTTTTTGATCTCTGCAATTTCCTTGTCAATGTTCACAAATTTACATTTGAGGGTGC
>MU224413.1:4670944-4696423 GCA_018584345.1 Thuja plicata
CCATTGGAAGCCCCGTAGCCTCAGCAATGACCTCCTCGTTGAGCTGAAAATGAATGCCTCCCACCGAGACATTCCTATTATTCCATGAGGAAACAAACTATTTGGATAATCTTTCGTCATGGCCGCCCTTCATACGTTCCATGAAGCCCCAGATACTAGACTCCTTGCAATAGTGGGTAACCAGCGGGTCCAAGGAAAAGACATCATCAATGTAATCTGGCTCGATATAGAGCACATTACCCCCCATATCGTCGGTCTGTTCAACACTCTTCAGAATATTTTTGAGGAGGCTACTGTCTTTGCAAGCTATAAAAAACCTCTCTTTTCCGCAAATCCTTTTCAAAAATGGTTTATACCCATCCTACCTGTTTTGGGGATTTTTGATATCTGGCTCCGTATTGACAGATCTAGCGTATCTCTGGGTAGCATAAATAGTAATAATACCATTACTATCAAAAATCACCAAAAATGCCTTTTTCCCCTGACATCGATCACTCCACATGAACAAAAAGCACTTATTGAACTTTATGGGACCTTGAGTTTTTTCTTTCATAATCATACAGGCAACTCGAAAATGCCAGCACGTGTTCGAGGGGGGAAGTGTAATAAAGATTCTAGCCTGGCACATTAGACACTTGTCTTCATTTCTCCCTTGATGATACGCTGAGTCATCAGGGGTAAATCTATGACTAACAACCAGCTATTAAGATTGGTTTGTGTTAGTCCCATTGCCGCCAGAGAGTCAGCCACCACGTTTCCTTCTCTATAGGTATGATTTATAGATATCTGTTGGAAGCTCTTTAGAAGCTCACGGATCTCCGAAATAATGGGACAAGTCTGCCACCCAGCACTCGTTCCACTCTTAACTGCCCCAATTATCACTTTGGAGTCACCTTCAATTTGCAGCTGATTAACATTCATCTATTTTGCAAATTTAATCCCCCAGCGCAGAGCAGACCCTTCTGCCTATGTGACAGTATAGTTATTGGCAGGTCCAGCGTAAGCCAGGAGGCAAGTGCCAAGGTGGTCTCTCAACACTCCCCCCACCCTGCCCAAGGTTGTTAATAGCTCCATCAAAGTTTAATTTTGTCCAGTCACGAGGAGGGGCAATCCAAGTGGTGGCATTCCTGATATTCCTTTTAGTGTTGTCAAACTTGGAGAACCCACTCAGGAGGTTCCAGCGTTCCGCTATCAAAGTTTCCCAGACAGCAGGAGGGCTAGAAGGGAGCTTCCATTTTTCCATTCTGACATTTTCACTGAGGAGATTAGTTCCGATCTAGAGGCAGGCATCCGACTGGATGCCTGTCTCCCTGAATATCCTGTTATTCCTTTCTCTCCAGATAGCCCAGCATATGTGCGAGGGAAGCATACGCCAGAGGATCTGGAGGAGAGGGTGGTTTGAGGGGGATCTCCAATTAGCAAATTGCTGTATCTCATAACCAAGGACCCACGAGATACCCAGCCTGTCAAATATTCCCCTCCAAATGCTAGTAGCATATTCACAGTGGATGAAGAGGTGATTAACAGTCTCTTTCACCTTCTCACAAAGGATGCATCTATTAGCCATTGAGAATCCTCTTCTAGTGAGATTATCCTAGGTTAGGATCTTACCGTGCATAAGGGTCCACCAGAAGAAGTTTATTTTAGGTGTGAGTTGGGGAATCCACACTTTCCTCCAATCCTCCTGGTTGCACTCTTCCTTAAGAAACAGGTTATAGGCAGAGCTAACCGTGAAGGACCTAGACTGGGTGGGTGTCCAAATGATAGAATCTTCATTCTCAAAAACTTTGAAGCAAAACAGTATGTCCATGAGCTCTCTAGCTGAGTGCTGTAGATCCTGTCTATCCCTTAATTGATTAGGTATATCAATCCAAGTGTTTCCATTGGTATAGTTAGAAGCTCTAGTACCCAAGGCCGGTCGAAGGAAGAAGAAAACATGTTACAACATATAGGCGAGAACGCAAATCATTGGGAAGAACCTCCAATGTGATAAATAAGAGATACAATCACATAATAATGTCAGTCCCAAACATAACAATGAGCTGACACGACCGCACATGGTGATTTCCATTGAAAGATTTGAAAATGATTGAAAGACACAATGACCAATCCGGAAACTAAAGAACATAATAGGACCAGACCAATCTTAAGATATATTCTCCAAGATAGAATGAAACAAGATGTGATCTTAGACAAAGGTTCTCCAATATGTCTAGAACAAACCCATAAGATCACATAAGATAATGAGCCAATTGGAGTGACCGCCACGTGAAACACCAAAACTACCGAACTAGAATGGAACAACAAACAAACTAAAAAATAAATCTATTTAGTTGATGCAAGATGACCGAGATCCCAAGATGCTCTTGCATCAGACACTCAGGATTAATAAAAAGAAATACTCTCACTTTGCATTTGTAGAAGAAATCAAAATTGGATAAAAGATTTCATTTTTACCTTAGGCTTCCCCACCCTCATGGTTAAGAAAATGAACCTACACACACAAACTCTCTAATATGATCTCCACATCCTCTACACTGAAACAAAACAGCCAAAAAATCCACCAGAAAAACCAAATAGATCAGCCAGAGAACTAAACTCAATATTTGTACTCCTCTTCACATACCCACTTATCAACCCAAATGACTCACCCTCGTCACACATATGAATAATCTCTGTCATCAGTCCATCAGCAATAAAGAAATCAAGAACTTCATTGAATCCACCACCTTTATCCTTCAACCATGCATCCATCTTCATCAAATCTTTCCTCAAATAAGTTGAGCTAACTTAAACAACATAGTCTGCAACTCTCCATAAATGTCATGCATATGATCACAACTAAGAGTCCTATCACAAGACCTCTCAGGATCACTAAAAATAATCTCATCAACAGTAACACCCATACTACAAACAACATCAAACTCAACATCTAACCCAACAAGGTTATCATATTCAGCCAAGGGAATCTCAATTCCAACTTCAGTAACATCAACCTCATCAATATCAACAATCTCATTATCATCCTCCATAATAGGACATTCCTGACCTAGCTCATTGCATCCAATCAATAGATTATGAAACTCACCCATAGCCATATCTATGTTATCCCCTTCAAACTTTGTCAAATTATTCACAAGTGTACATACCTTATCAATCTTAACCTCTTTCTCAGTAGTAACCCTAGCTTTCCTTTTAATAGGACAAACAACCCACCTCTTGACTTGTAGATGCCAACTCAACCTCTTCAGCTCTTCAATAGCTTCTTCACACTCCATCTCAAGTTAAGGATTCCTCCTCAAACTAGCCAAAGCATTAAAAATCTCATACCTTAACTCAACCCTATGGTCTTCAAACATTGTCTTCACACTTCTAGGGTTCATCCTATCTAGAAACCTCTCTCCCTTGACAAGGTGCAACTGCCTATGCTCAGCGATCTAACTGTAATATCTCAATTGCCTCTTACTTGAGAATGTATTGAACACGCTCACAAACCTCCTTGATTCGACGATCTATCCATGACTCAAGGACTGCAACCCTTTCTGAGCTTCATAATCAGAAACAAAAACAATTCCTCTCTGAGCTAAATCACATGAATTCATAAGAATCGCAGGACAAGTACACATTATTACACCACACAATAAGCCCTCCACAAAAATGCGAGCTCAAGAACAAATAATCTACCATCGCAGGAATAAATTATACTCAGATAAACTCATACTAGCCAACAACTAGTAACAGATCCTCAACAATCCCCTTGCACAAGTATTCTAAAATTGTGAGTTATATATGCACTCTCCCACCTCACAATAAACATAGCTAGGGCTTAACAAGCTCAGGAACACACATCTACTGCATCTAAATCCACAACTTAATGATATCAGCACAACAACTCAACCTTTTGTAGCTATCCCAATCCAACCACTCTTGCGTAATTCCTTTGTTGATAAGTGCCATATCCAGTGTCTGCCACCTCACAAGAAATTCCCTAGGAACTTGGCAAGTCGAGAATCTTAGATCTCTTCCACCACAAGACTGAATCTCACTCCAACACTACCTGATGGAGTCATAGTCAAAGTTTCCCCAATGGAGATAGTCCAAATGCAACAAGAGTCAACACAATGAAAACCATACACAATAGTTCATAAACAACTTAGAAAATTACAACAAACAGAGCCTCACAGGACTTCATATTTTTCAGCTTCTCAAGGTTTACATCTAACATGCCCAACAAAATATCATCTTACATTCTAGGGAATACATGCCTGATTATATACAAAAATCCAGATCCATACTGGATGCTAAGCTACTACGAGGCTACTCATACTCTACCTCTCTACTAAAGACCCTAAGACTACAAATATATACAAGACCGCAAGCCACAAGTCGGCCAAAAAAGGTTACATTGTCCAAGAAGAAGAAAATGTCTTACAACATATAGGTGAGGACCCAAATCATTAGTAACAACCTTCAATGGGACAAATAAGAGATGTGATCACATGATAATGTCGGCCCCAAACATAAAAAATGAGTTGGCACGAATGCGCATGAAGATTCCCATTGGAAGATCAAAAAATAATCGGAAACCAATATGACCAACTAGGAAAGCGAAGAAGAGAACAGGGCCGGGCCAATCTTAAGATATCTACTGCAAGATAGAATGGAACAAGATGCAATCTTAGATAAAGGTTCTCTAAGATGTGTAGAACAAACCCATAAGATTGCATAAGATAATGACCAAACTAGAGCGACCACCACCTAAAACATGCCAAAACTGCCAAACTGGAACATAACAACAAACAAACTAAAAAATAAATCATTTTGGTTGATGTAAGATTTCCAAGATCCCAAGATGCTCCTAACCAATTAATATAAAATCTTTTGAATTTAAAAATTCAATAAATATAAAAAGATATTCCCTAAATAAGATATACTTTTATAATTTAAAAACAATAAAACATATCAAAACTATCTATAAAATAATGTTTAAAATATTTTTGAAAAATATTCTAACTAAATATCCTACCTTCTGTTGGAAATGTTTAAACAAAAAAACTAAAACACATATGTTGACACTTATCTCTTTATATATTATACAATTTAGTTGGCTACATAGTCATGGGTCCTTTTGTTGGTATTGGGACAAATTAAATGGAAGAAACATATTGCTATGTGAGTTTCTCTTAGAACGTGCTGCGAGACTATTCACCTCTAAGAAACATTACTCTTTTTATTACTCCTCTTGTGTTCTCATTGCTGATGAAGAAATTCATTGCTAAATTAATTCACTGCTCTTACTTGGTGTGCACTCAAACAAACTAAAAACAAATGCATTCATATCTATAAATTATGTATAAATACAAATAAACAATCTAATCTAATGCCCATCTTATAAAAAAAAATTTCTATCCTATTTCTCTAAAATGGGTGGATTCAAATTTTTGTAGAGTTATTTCAAATTACCTGCAACCCCTATTATTGAACTATAGTAGAAATGATTAATTAACAAAGAAAGATGTAAGTTCCAAAGGTTATGCTACTTGATATAAGATCAAGATTGGAATTCTCATGTACCTCACAAGCAGTAGACCTAATATTATGTATGTTTTGAGCCTCATCTTTCAAGCTATAACTATCCTGACACAAAAAAGACAATACGATTATCATTATATCCCATTCCATACCTTAGATTATCATTATATCACATGTCATCCCTCACCGTGCCATGAATCATTCACCATATACAGAAACATTTACAGCAATATTAACAGACAACAACAAACGAAGTTAATGAAATTTTTGGTTCATTTCATGCGAGTCCGGATTTCTCCTGTTTAATATAATTTTAAATTATTATCCCATCCAACATAATTTCAAATTATTATCGCGCCTAAAATAGTTTGGAATCACTATTCTACATTGGTTTCTGATTTTGATGAAGAACAATCCTAAATGGAGGAGCTAGCTGAGATGTCAATGGGAGCCGAAAATGGTGGCGACATTTGTGTTTGTACCAACAATGATAACTTTCCGCAGGTAATGTTTTTTATTTAGATACTTCATTTTAGGTTTTTGGGTAAATGTTTGATTCAGTTTTATAGATTGACTCTTATCTTTCTGCATTCATTTTATTCCAATTTAAAAACTTTAGCAACTTTAGATTTGTATGACTTTATAATAACTACATCCTTTTTTTTTCAGTTTTCTATCTTTGGCATCATTTCATTGTATTTTGAGCCCAAAAATATATATTCTCATGCTTCATTTTGTTTGTTGAACTAGGAAATATTCTAATGTATGAAATATTTCAAAGAAATTGAAAAACATAGATTTAGATGATGGGGTGGTGCAGGAGAACCTTGGTCATAGGGTTTCTTCTTGGAGTTCCTTGAGGACACTTTATGAGTTTAGGTTTTCCTTTTAATGCTTTGGGTCCATTGGACCATTTCAATGTAATAAAACTTAAATTGTAAGCCTGGTTAATACAAGGTGTGTTTATAAACTTGTGGTCAAACCAAGTCAAAAGGGTCCAATGTTGTGGATTTTGATATTGTAGATTGATTTAGGTATTTTTGGGTTGTATTGAACCCAACTTGAGTCATAGAAAATTTTAGGATCTCAAAGGCATAAAAAATACAAAAGTTGCTTGACAACTTTTGCAACTTGTCTTGAAAAGATGTCATGAAATCAGTACAACTACTCCAATGGCCAAATAAGTTTGAAAAATAGTTATAGACACTTTTTTTTTGTCTATATAGGTCCATAATAATCGAATGGACAAGGTGTGGTTGATGTATGTAATTTTGGCGGTGAATTGAAAATAAAATATTACTATTTTCCTGAAAAATGATGCACTTTTCCATACTGTACAATTTCTTAGTGATTGATAGTGTGTTGACTCTCACAGGGATGGATGGTAGAATTATTTAAGGGTCTAATTCACTTGGTCTTGTCCATTTTGGTGAATTTTTAAGGGAGATATCACTTGATTTGTAAAACTAGTTGAGAACCCCTCATCTCATTAGGGTTAGGAGAAGATGTTGCCCTAACTTTCATTTCCACTATTGGATTTTCATGGACCTTGGGGAAATGTAAGTAGGGAAAGTGTACTAATTGATACCACGAGGATAGGGGTGTTGGATTTTTTCTTCTATGTTTACCACCAAGTCTTAGCCAAGCAAGACCCATGTGCTTGGTTGTAGTCTGAAGCAAACTTGTGTATTGTAGAATTTGGGGGGTGGATACACCCAATTTTATATTGGATTGTGTATTTATGGATGTGGTAGGACCTTTTTGAGGTGTTGGATTTATTCTTTGAATCCATTAAAGATCAATTTCTTTGTAACTCTGACCTAATTAGGTCTATTAGGTCTCTGTTCTCAGTAAGTGTTTCGGGGTATAGAAGGAAAGTTGGCATTTGGTTCCTTGGTGTTTTTCATAAATCCAAAAAGTGTATCTAAATCTAGGATTTTTTTGATGGGTCCTCTGGGGATCCTTGAATTTATCGCTAAAAAACCTGAACTTTAGAGCTACTAGAATGCCTAGGCAAATAGGCCTAAATGGACAGTTTTAATTGTGGAAGTAAATGGGTTGTGAGAGAGCCTTCTAACGATCCTAGTTTGGTTATTTATGACTAAAGAGACCCTAGGCAACTCCCTAAGGGTTGGTATAAGGGTTATGTGCACAAGTCTTACATTGAGGGAAGGAATTGTGATGCCTTTGAGCTTGAATAGTTGGACACACCCATTTGGTGTGATCAGTGTGTTGACTCCATTTGTAACTAGTTGAAGAAAATTAAGGAGAAATGTATGTGATGTGTTGAAGGTATTCCCAAGAAGGCAGAGTAATGTGTTGTTGACCATGATCATAATTTGAAGATTGTGGTTGGTTCTCATAATTTGAAGGTCATTTGTGTTGGTTTTAAGTTAACCAAGCTTTCAGCGAGACACTCTACATCATAGTGGTATCAGAGTAGTAGTGGTTGCTGAGAAAAGAGTAGCAGTATATGTCAGTAAAGGAAAGTGAAGGAGAGACTAGGAAAATTATTCGAAAGGGGATGAATGCAGAGATTGATAGAAGACTTTAAGATATTGTGGAGAATAATAGGGCCTTCGGACAGAAGGTCAAGAAGTTAGAAGGAAAGGGGAAGATAGATGAAGTGTGCTATGAAAATGAAGGAGAGAAAGGGGAGGAGAACCTTGGGCATGACAGAGAGGAGGTTCTTGCATATGAGAGACATTTCATAGATGCCCTCAACAAAATGGGAAAGGAGGATAGTAAAGATGATATCCACTTCTTCACAGGTAAGATGAACCTTGAGGAAGAAATGGACTTGTTGAAGGCCTTGGAGAAACACTTTAAATGTGAAGACATCCTTGAAAAGAAGAGGGTGAAGACTACTAAGTCTAAGATGAAATGATCTTCCCTTAGTTGGTGGAGTTTTATACAAAATGAGAGGGTTGATGAAGGAAAGAAATCAATATCTTCATTGAGAAGAATGAAAGTAGAAGTAAAGAAGCAATTTATTCCTAATTATTATGAGGTCTTGATGGATAAGAAGTTGTAGAACCTCAGCCAAAAAGAGTTGTATGTAAGTGCCTACAGTGAAGAGTTTCACAAGTTGACTCTTAGGAAAAGGAAATAGGAGAGTGAGAAACTAAATGTAGCTAGGTACCTTAATGGTCTAAAATACAATATACAAGATGAGATTAGTCTCATTACACCAGAAATAGTGCACAGATGTTTTTAAATGGCACTAATGATAGAGGAAAGACAAAGGAGAAAGGGAAAGAAATAAACAAGAGGAAGAGAAGTAAATAATTTCATAGGTAAGAGAAATTTTGGACAATAGAGGAAATTCCCTAGACACAAGGAGAAACCAGTCACCAAGAACATGAAGGAGAGTCAAGTCAAAGAGGAGGATTTAAATGAAGAAGACCAAATGATAGGTGAACATTTGGCGGTCTGGGCTCATGTGTCTTCACTGGAAGATGTTATAATCGCAACTAGATTGGCCATCCTGCACATAGATGCCCTGATAAACAAGGATCGAGTAACCAAGGAGGGGACAAAAGGGTCCAATTGACCCATGAATAAGGCAATCAAAGTGTGGCATCACCCTAGAGTCCTGCATGTCCTGAACAAGGAGAATGCCTCATGTTGAAGAGAACACTCTTGAAGATACTTACAACAAAGAAGCCACCGAGAAAAGAAGATCTCTATTTAGAACCACCTACAAGGTAAATGAAAATGTACATAGTATCATAGTAGACTTTGGCTCTTCTTGTTAGAATAACTGAGAGGGGGGGTGAATCAGTGGCCTAAAAAATTAATCCTTAAATCAACCCAAAAACTTATTACCACATTTATAAGCCTCTAGTTATCTTCTTTCGTACAATATGGTTGCCTTGAAATATTAATTAAATATAACTAATGCTCAAATTACTCTTTCAAACCTTATTCTTACTTTTACCGATTTGTAGTCTTTCTATTTACCGAAATACCGTAAATAGCTAGTATATACCGATCAATCCAGATTTAATTATGTGAAATGCAAAAAAATGAAGTAATGACTCATAAATACATTAACATATAGATTTTTAACGTGAAAACCCTGTTAAGGGAAAAAAATCACTGGGACTGGTAACCCAAATTTTTACTCTTCTGAAGTGAGCTCGGTGAAGAGCCAAACCTATTAAAGCTTAAAAACACATTGTTAGGTGTGACCTTGTTAGAGGATTTAAATGAATATTTTGTCACTTAGTATCTGGCATCTAATTCTACAATCCTTGATCAAGCACTCACTTGGCATGTCAATAGGTATTGGGCATATCCAATGCTACTTTGTATGATCAAACTTTTTGATACTCCTTGGGATGTATCTTAATTAGAAAAGAATTTTAAGTCCTACTCGGTTAAGAGACTTGATGCTTCAATGGTTAAATTGATCTGTTCACACATACAACTAGAATTGCATATTTTCATATCTATTGTAAGTACATTACCTTTCTAATCAATGTTATCAATTCAATACCTTTGCTCCACACTGTTCTGCTCTGTGGTGTTGTATCATTGTTCATCAGTGTCTGTAGAATTTAGCTCTTTCCTCAGCTTGATTGATCAGGTTTAAATGAAGACTTTCTTCTCCTTCAAAATCTATTTATCATCTATTCTCTTGTCACTCCCCTAATTCGCATTGAATTAGCTTGTCTCTTATATAGACATGATTTCACCATTTCTTGGCTTTCTTGATCTTGGCATGATCCACAATTCTCGCTAATTAGATTTAAAGAAAAACTCTTGTTTTATCTCATAGAGATCTTCTTGCCAACTGGACTAAGCAGCTTTATATTGTTTACTTATCTATGGTTTTATCTTGTGGATTAAAACAATGATAAGTACCAGTTAATTCTATATTTATCTCTTGAAAGCTAAGCCTTTTGTCATTTCTGAACTCTTTGTTCTATCGGTCAATACTTCAGTCAGTTGTCGGTGACAACTAAATTTTCAATTAGTGAGACTTTAGTTGTCTTTGGGATCTCCATCCGTCGGGCAAAACTATAATTCTATCTATCGGGTTACACTGTGCTTTTGCTCATCGGATAACACTGTGAATTTTCTCATTGGTAATGTTGTGCTCTTTCTTGTTGGGTAACATGGTGACTTTTCTCTTGTTGGTTTTCTCTATCCATCAGTGTGCACTCCGTTAGTGTATACAGTCACTTTCTGAATACTTAACTTTTATGCATTACCGATAACATAGCCTTTGATTCATTGTTTCTTTGAAGTCTTTTAGCAGTATGTACATGACCATACAAATTATATCAAGTTGACATCAATCACAATACAATACATTAACTAATTTAATGTCTTGCATTAACTTTATGTGTCTTGGTGATCATCAACTTAACATCTTCAAACATTCAATCAATTATAGTTCATCAATCTCTCCCTTTGGCATTGATGGAAACACACTACATTATCACACTATATTATCACTAATACAATATGAAATATAATAGTTGAAGTTCATCAAACTACCAATCTTATGTACTGTAACTAATACAAATATCTGGTCCTCTGTAAGCTCACATAGCTTAGATTTGATTCTTGCAGCTCTCTTTCTGTCTTCAATCCCTTTACTGGATAGATGTAGAATCTTTCTTCTTCTGATGTGATGTGTTCTCTTCTTGTGTCAAACTCTTTCCCTTTGACTGTTCTTTTCTTTTGATGTCTCTTTTCTCTCTTGTCAGTAATCTCTCCCTTTGTATGTACTCTCCCTTTCTAGTTACATCTCTCCCTTTGGATAATGTGATAATGGATATAATCTCTCCCTTTGACAACAATGCTAAACAAATATTTGACAGTAATGCCAAAAAATCCTTTCTATCTGTTCAATATACTCCTTGAATTTTCCAATCCATCATCAATATAACAACTTTGGTGCTTGGAGTAGATAAATACCTTGCTGTGTATAGATGTATCTTTGAAGTCCATCTCTTTTTTGCATCAACATGAATGATATTGTGATAATATGTAGGCTGATGCAGCCTTCTAGTCATCTTACTGACCAGTAGACAAGGGTCTGACCCCTAGTCTCTTTCTCAAGTACTCAAATGTATCATTGGGCAGTGGCTTGGTGAAGATATCAGCTAATTGTTCCTTTGATTGAACATACTCAAGTATCACCTCCTTTTCTTGAACTTGTTCTCTTAAATAACGATACTTGATAGCAATATGCTTTGTCTTAGCATGCATGACTGGATTCTTGGAAACGTTAATTGCACTAGAATTTTCACAATAGATAATTAATGGTTCAAGAATTTTCATATGCATACCTTCCAGTAATTTTTTGATCCATGCAATATTTGAGCATTTTGTAGTAGCATAAACATACTCTACTTTTGCAGTAGACTAAGAGATGCATCCTTGCTTCTTGCTAATCCAGGTGACAAGTCTATCACCAATAAAGAATGCTCCTCTAGTTGTTCTCTTTCGGTCATCAATGTTTCCAACCCAATCAGCGTCGGTAAAATCCTTAAGTTTAAATTTTCCTTCTCTTCTATACCATAAGCCATAGTCCTCGGTATTCTTTAGATATCTTAGGATTCTTTTCACAACACTCATATGTGATTCCCTGGGATTAGCAGAAAATCTTGCAACTATTCCTACTGCATGTGCAATATCTGGTCTAGCATGTACACCATACATGAGATTGACAATCATTGATCTATACAAAGTTTGATTTACCTTAGGTGACTTGTCCTCCTTTTTTAGCTTACATACAGTTTCCATCAGTGTTCCAACTGGCTTGGAATCTTCCATCTTGATTATTTTCAGCACTTCCTTGATGTTTTTGGATTGTGTAATGAAAATGTCTTTATCTTGTTGCATGATCTATAGACCAAGAAAGAACTTGATCTCTCCAAACATAGACATCTCAAACTCTTTGCTCATTTCATTTTCAAATTATTTTCATAACATATCATTGCCTCCAAATATGATGTCATCAAAAAATATTTCAGCAATCAAAATGTTAGCATCAATATCTTCCTTCAAATAAAGATTATTGTATTCACTAGTTCTTACAAATCCAATATTTATGAGATAGGAATGAAGTCTTTCATACCAGGCTCTTAGTGCTTGTTTCAATCCATACAAAGATTTGTGTAGTCTATATTGATGGACATTGATTACCTTATTGGATCACTAGGTGTTTAGAAGAAAGAAGATGACCATGAAGCTTGAGTTAAGATTGAATTGATTTCCTAGTAGATGTTAACAAGTTGAAAGAAGAAGGATCTTGTGTAGAGACTCCTTAGAAGATTAGGGTTAGTTAAGAACCCTATTAGTCTAGAGAAGTATCCTATAGGATACCCTAGAAGAAGATAGGGTATAGAGAAAGACTTGTTATTACATCAAATTGGCATTAGAGAAAGTTAAATATTAGGGAGTTGGTGTATGTCTCTAAATACTGTTAAATCAGTAGGGGAGATCAGTATGGTGACTAATGTAGAGCTAGATAAGGAGATGGGTGAGAAAAAGGGGAAGAATAGACTCCTTGAAGAGGCCCTATAAGATATGAGAATCAAGCTACAAGAAGTAGTTGATGCCAGAGATAAAGGAAAAGAAGTTAAAAACAGTGACAGAGCTAAAAAGATTGTTGAGGAAGATATCATCCTTGAACCAGACCATGTCTTGAATGAAGAACTCTTCTTGAAATCCATAAAATCACAAGGAAGAAATACATTGGAAGGAGTACCACTGTTAAGTGGAAAGATGGATATAGAATCAGTCATGGAGTGGATTGAGGGGATGGAGAACCACTTTGAATGTGAAGCTGTCACCGAGGCAAAAAAACATAAAGTTGAAAAGTAAAGGCTCAGAGGATCATCATTGATATGGTGGAAGTATCTTCAAGATGAGAGGGTTAGGATGGGTAAACAAGATATTTCTAACTGGAAATCCATGGTGACCAAGGTAAAGGAGAACTATCTGCTCAAGGACTATGAAATTCAACTTCATAGGAAAAGACAAGGACTGAAACAAAATGAATTGGATGTGGCCTCTTATACAGAGGAATTTCAGAAGGTATGCCTTAGATGCAAGATTCAAGAAGAAGAACCTATCAAGGTAGCCAGATAATTGGGTGGTTTAAACTAGAACATCCAAGAGGAGATAAGCTTGTGGACTCCAACCACTATTCAGAAGTTCCATCAATTATCTCTTAAGGTGGAAGAGAGGAACAAGAAGAAAGGAGATTCTTATCTCAGAGGAATAGGTAGAGGAAGAGACCAAGGTGGTCATAGAGGTGGTTATCAAGGTAGGGATAATGAGAAAAGGAATCAAGGAGACTCCAAGCTGACAGATCATGGTAATGAAAGAAATCCAAGAGGGGTTATAATAGAGGAAGAGGTACTCAAGGAGGCTCTAGTATAGGAAGGGGTTTACGAAGAAGTAACTCATATTTTGCAAGTATGAAGTGTTACAATTGTGGGCAATTGGGTCATCCTTCTTATAGGTGCCCGGTTAAGCGCACTTCTTCAAATAATGGAAAAAGGATAGCATATGCTCAACAAAACACAATAAGTGTCAAGACTCCAAAGGTTGATCACATTGCATCAAAGATGGGAGAGAACATGATGTTCATAAGGGTTCTGATTAGAAAACCATTTAAGGATGATCCCAAGCATAGAAGAGCACTGTTTAGGATCAAATGTAAAATCCTTTGGAATGTTTGCAAAGTGATAGTGGATTCAGGCTCCACAAAAAACATAATATCAGAGGAAGCTGTCAATAAGCTCAAGTTGACAAAGATACCTCATGTCAATCCTTATAAGGTGACATGGTTGAACAAGGGCAGAGTGTGTTGGTGAATGAGAAAACTTGGGTTGAGTTTTATATAGTAGGCTACAAAGATAAGTTCCTTTGTGATATCTTGAAAATGGAAAGATGGAAGGACTTTCAAAATCCAGTCTTTGTTGGAGGAAGATGAAACACAATCCAAGACACCTAGTATCATTTTGAGCAGTAGGAAGGAATTCCTAAATGACTTTAAATATGAAGTGAGTGAAGGCTATGCCATTTTACTCAAGCCTAAGGAAGAAGAGAAACCTAACCAAGAGCCATTGCCATTAGAAATTAGAAAATTGATGGACAGGTATAAAGATATAGTTAGTGATTGGAATCCTACAACTTCACCTCCAAAGAGAGTCATAAGTCATCAAACTGACTTTGTACCTAGTGCATCATTTCCCAATAAGGCAGCACACAAGCTTTCTCATGATTAGAACTTAGAGGGGGCTAGACAAGTGCAGGAGCTTCTAGATCAAGGGCTAATCAAGAAGAGTATTAGTCCATGTTTTGTACCAGTGGTCTTAGCATCCAAGAAAGGTGGTAAGTGGAGACTTTGTAGTGATTCCAGAGCAATTAATAGGATCACAATTAGGTATATATTTCCAATTCCTAGCATAGAGGATTTGATGGACTCCCTTGGGGGGGAGAAGTTTTTCACTAAGTTAGACTTAAAAAGTGGATACCTCCAGATTGGGATCAAAGAGTGGGGTGAATGGAAGACAAATTTTAAGACTATGGATGGATTGTATGAGTGGAGAGTTATGCCATTTGGCCTCTCAAATTACCCTAGCACATTCATGAGGCTCATGAATGAAGTGCTTTAGGAATTCAAAGGGGTCTTTGTGGTAGTGTATCTAGATGATATACTTATATTTAGTAGGACAGTAGAGGAGCATGTGAAATATGTGGAGATGGTTCTTAAGAGATTGCAAGAAGAGAAGTTGTCCATAAATCTTGAGAAATGTGAGTTCTTTAAGAAAGAACTTGTGTATTTGGGATTTGTTGTATCCTAAGGGTCAGTGAAAATTGACCCAAGTAAGGTGGAGGCTATCCTAAATTGGTCCACACCAACCACAGGGATAGAAGTCAAGAGCTTTCATGGGTTAGCTTAGTTTTACAGAAAATTTATAAGGGATTTTAGTGGTATTTGTGCACCATTGCTAGAAATGATTAAGGGTGGTCTAAATACTATGTTCAGATGGACTTCTGTAGCAGAGAAATCATTTGAAATGTTGAAGAACAAATTAGAAACACAACCTATCCTTAGACTCCCTAGTTTTGATCAACTATTCACCTTGGAGTGTGATGCAAGTGGGATGATAGTAGGTGGTGTGTTAAGCCAAGAAGGTAGGCCAGTAGCCTTCTTTAGTGAAAAACTAAATGAAGAAAAGAAGAAATACTCTTCTTATGATTTGGAGCTATATGCTTTGGTTCAGTCTCTTAGGAAGTGGAGACATTACTTATTGCCCAAAGAATTTGTTGTGTTTATTGATAACTAGACTTTGAGATATATAAACACCCAAGAGAAGCTTATTAATAGATACTTGAAGTGGATGGAATACCTATAAGCATTCACATTCACAATAAAGCACAAGAAGGGCCAATTGAACAAGGTTGCATATTCTTTGAGCAGAAGGTTACTAACCATTCAAGAAGTTTAGTTCAAGAGCATTGGGATAGAAAGATTCAAGGACCTCTATAGTGAAGATGAAGACTTTGGTGAAGCCTGCATGCTCTTCTTTTCAAAATCATTTCCATAGACAATTTTTTGATTTCACCTTACAGAGTGGATTATTGTTTAAGGGGAATCAATTGTGTGTCCCTAATGAGTCAATGAGAGAGAATCCCATTTAGGAAAATAAAAATGGTAGCTTGAGTGGTCATTTTGGTGTGAACAAAAACCTAGAGTTAGTTCAAAGGTTTTACCATTGTCCAAAGATGGTGAGAGATGTAACTAAGTATGTTGAATAGTGTGTAGTGTGCATGAAAGCCAAAGGAAGAGCTAGCAATGTAGGTTTATAAAAACCTTTACCAATCCCTAACAGACCATGGGAGTGTGTTAACATTGATTTAATTGGAGGGTTACCTAAGAAAAAGCATGGCCATGATAGTATTTATGTTGTGGTAGACAAATTTAGTAAGATAGGGCATTTCATACCTTGTAGAACTACACATTATGCCAGTAACATTGTACATTTTTTCTCTAAGGAGATTGTATGAATTAATGGACTACCCCTAAGTATTGTGTCAGATAGGGATGTTAAGTTCATGAGCCATTTTTGGAAAACATTATGGAATAGATTGGGAACCAACTTGTCATTTGGTTCAGCTTACCACCCTCATCCTGGTGGCCAAACTGATGTGGTAAATAGAGTGTTGGATAATTTTTTGAGGTGCCTAACTAAGGAATATGGACAGACATGGGCTGTGGTCATGCCCCAAGAAGAGTATGCCTATAACAACAGTAAGTACAGGACAACAGGGAGAAGCCCATTTGAAGTTGTATATTGGATGCACCCAAAGGGTGTGTCTAAGCTTGGAGACCTTGGAGGTATGGAGTATCAGAGTGGTCATGCAGAGGACTTCACTCAAACTATGAAGGAGATCCAAGAACAAGTTAATAAGACAATACAAGGCAGTACACAAAAGTTGAAGGCCAAAGTAGATGAGAAAAGGAAAGATATTCAGTTTGAGGTAGATGATTATATATTTTGGTTCCTTTGAACAAATCCAGGTTGAAGAAGGGTATGCCTACTAAAATTCAAATGAAGAGGGTGGGACCATGCAGGATCATAGCCAAGTATGGAGCTAATGCATACAAGGTCAACTTACCTTCATATTTGAGTATATCTCATGTTTTTAATGGGCAAGATTTGATCCAGTTCAAAGGGCCATTAGATGAGATAGATCATAACAGTCTAGAGGTTGTAAGTGATGTTGAACCTACTGTATTACCTCTCAGGATACAGTTAGAAGCAGATAATGTATTGGATTCAAGGGTCGGGAAGACTACAAGGCATAAGGTGTACATGGAACACATCATCAAATGAAGCATAAACTAGAATCAGAGGCAACGTGGGTTGCAGAGATAGATTTAAAGAAGTTGAGCATATTTGAAGACATTTTTTTCCACAGGAGTGACATGAATTTCCTTTGTGGGGGAGTATGGTGTAGGAGCACCTAGGTAAGCCTAGTTGATAACCTACGCTCCTAGTTTGATTTTGGCTTCTAGTGGTCTTATCTAAGACCCTAGTGAAATAATAGGACTAGATGGGTCCTAAGGTGTGTTGTGATATGTTAGGAGGCCTCATTAGGTCACTAGTGACGTTAGTTACAAATATTGTCCAAATTTGTTAAGCTGTGTAAATGTTGTCAATATTGTGGCAAAAGTTTCATTTATGCATTTAAGGGTCAACTTGGTCAAGGGAGTGTTTAGGAGACCTATTTGATGATTTAATTATCCTAGATATGCATTTGGTTAAGTTTCTAGTGTTATTGACCAAGTTGTATGCAAGAATCCAAAAGTTGTCAATGTTATCATTGACAACATTCACAACATTTCTTGCAATTAAGACATCTTCGAGAAATTGCCAAGTTTCTAACTATCTAAAACCATTTAGTTAGGGTCTTGGTCAACTATATAAGGTCTCCCTTGACCTATGTATGAGGTTGGATGAATTTATAAAATCAGTGTACGAACTGTGTACTTGAAAAACCAGTTAAAGTTGAGCATTTGGTATACATCTTGGTGTTTAATAGATTGAGGGTATGTGCATGATCATGGTATTCAAAAAAGTGGCAATGTGAAAAGAAGTCCTGATTGGTAGACTGATTGAAAAAAAAACTATAACTTTTAAATGGTATTAATTTTTTTAAATATCCAACAAATTTCATATTATATGCTTCACCTACCACAATTAAAAAATAAAAAAAAGTTTGATTTGATGAATTTTAGACCAAGTTAAGCTGGTCAGACACACGAGCTTTTATATTTTGGAAAAGTTTTAGAAGAAAAATCATAATTAATTATTTACATAGAAAAAAATTATAAACAAATATGTGTCACATCTGCACATGAGTCTACTACTTACATATATAATATTATAAAAAAATATTATCATTTGATTATGTTTAAGGTGGTCAGACATACACCTACTTCTTATCTTTTTAGTCCTGGTTGATAGAGTGATTGAAGAATAACTATAACTTTAAAATGGTATAAAATTTTTGAAATAAAAAAATTGAGTCACATTCTATGACTTACCTACTATAATAAAAAAATTAAAATTTTTCAATTTGATGAAGTTTAGACTAAGTTAAGGTGGTCAGACATGAGATTTTGTATATTCTGGAAAAGTTGTAGTAGAACAATCATAATTAATTATTTACTTGGAAAAGAATTAAAAAAAAATACATGTCACATCTAGACATGAGTCTACTACTTATATCTATAATCATGTAAAAAAGTATTATCATTTGATTGTGTTTAAGGTGGTCAGACATACACCTACTTCTTATATTTTTCTTCAATTTTTCATACTACCACATTGAAATTTGAAATTTTTACCATATAGATTTTTTTTTTTTAAAAGGGCTAATATCTTAGAAACTACATTGAATTTTATATAGATTCTCTTCTTACATATTTTTTTATATAATATTGATAACTTGTTCAAATTTTAATGTGAACTTGCCTGACCCTGATTTTGTAAATTTTCATTGCCACTTAAGGACCTATTTGGCATACCATGATCCTGCACATACCCTTGAACTCTCCATTTTGATTGGTGCATGAGATAGTTTGTGTAAATTATTGATTCTACATATGATTAGTTTGTGTTTGTTCATATATCCTTGCTTGTGTAAATAGTTTTGATTTTTGCACTATCACTGGTCTGAACCAGGTAGTTTTTACAAATGGGGTCATAGCTTCTCTTCCCACTGTGGAATCTGTATGGGCCTTTGGGATTAGGAAGATGAATCCTTGTATATATTGTATAGTGGAGGATGGGCACTGGAAGGCAAGCAAGCTTATTTTTCACTGATGCCCTAGGCAAGCCCAAGATGCATGGTTAGGGATCACAGTGAGTTGCAGAGGTGAAAGGAGTGATTGAACGCAATTGGTTGCTTCAATCAAAGATTGTGGAGAGGAGGAAATATGTGTGGGGAAGCCCAAAATTCAATAGGAATCTTTGGTGATGGATTCTTCATGGTGGAAACTCAAACCCTGATGGATATGCTAAGTGCATAGTAAAACACTTAATTATAGGCTTGCAAATAGGAACCCTTTGTATGGACAGTTTGGGAGGCAAGAACTAGAAAATCCTTTTAGGTCTCTGTAAAGGGTGTCAGGATCTAGAGTTAGTTTTCCATCTTGTTAAGGATAATTTAAAGTTATTTGGGAAAAGGTTCCTAATTAGGCCTAATGCTTGTAGCCCTATTTTGGGTAAGTTTGGGGTGAGTTCTTGAAATCGATTGGTGGATAATGATTACCTTATTGGATCACTAGGTGTGTAGAAGCAAGAAGATGACCATGAAGATTGAGTTAAGATTGAACTGATTTCCTAGTTGATGTTAACAAGTTGAAAGAAGAAGGATCTTTTATAGAGACTCCTTGGAAGATTAGGGTTAGTCAAGGACCCTATTATGCTAGAGAAGTGGCCTATAGGATACCCTAGAAGAAGATAGGGTATAGAGAAAGACTTGTTATTACATCACCGACCTAGAGCTTTGGCCATGATGATGAAAAGGAATGGGGAGATTGGGTCCCCTTGACAAATCCCACTCGATATCCAAAATAATCCTTGAGGGGATCCATTTACAAGAATTGAGAACTTAGGAGAAGAAATTCAGGTAAAAATTAAGTTTACCGATTTCTCTTCAAAACTGAAAGCTAGCAAACATTTCTTTAGAAAAGACTAATCTACTTTATCATAAGCATTTTTATGTCTTACTTGATTAGCATACTTGGGTTTTTATTATTTTTAACTGAATGCATTGCCTCATGCACAGTAATAATTCCATCATAGATAGATCTTCCCGGGACAAAACCAAACTATTTTTCACTAATTATGTTCGGGAGGAGTTCCTCAAGTCTATTTGCCATGGTTTTTGAGAAAAGTTTATATAGCATATTGCAAAGAGCTAGGTCTGAAGTCATTAAAATTTTACGGCTTCAATTTTTTAGGGATGAGAGCAATCAAAGTATTGTTGACCTCCTTTAATAAGTTCCCTGAATTCCTAATTCCATCCAAGGCAGCAATATCCTCATCACCTATAAAACTCCAACATTTATGGAAAAAATAAGTCAGGAAGCCATTAGGGCCAGGGGACTTGTCAAGGTTAATCCTTTTTAGGATATTTTCTACTTCCTCTTTCGATAATCGGGCTATAAGCAGCTTATTTTGATCCCTGGAAATAATTTTAGGAATGTTTTCTAGGATACTATTTTGGTTATCTATATTTGGCATTCCATCCTTTTGATAAATCTCTTTGAAATAGATTATAGCTTCATTAGCTATGCCTTTAGGGTCCTCAATCAAATTGTTATTCTTACCCATAATTGATGTAATCCTACTAATGAATCTTCATTTCTTAGTGCTATTATAGAATAATTTGGTGTTTTTATCTCCCTTGGCTAACGATGTTTCTCTAGACTTTTGCCACCAGGAGACCTCTTCCTTAGCCAGCACCTCCTCATTGTTTTTTAACAATTCCTTTTCTTCTTCATACAAGTTAATATCCATACCATGCTCTAAAATGTTATCATTAAGGATTTTTATCTTCAATATTGATTTTGGTTTAAAAATTGTTAACAAATTTTGATTTATTCCAGGTTTTCAATTTAACCTTAATAAATTTGAGTTTATTAACTACTTGATAAGTTTAGAGCCAAAGATGTCAATCTCATTCCACCATTCATTAATCATTTCTAAGAATCCTTCACTCTTTAGCCACATCTGTTCAAATTTAAAAGGACAATTCTCTAGGCTTTTATCCCTAAGGATTTTAAGTTCTTCAAAAAAATGGTAAAACTTTAGTAGATAATGTGAAAGGGAGCTCAACTAAGTTATCTTTTAAAAAGAAACAATCCAATTTTTCTTCTATAAAACTAAAGCCCTTACACCTACTATTCCAAGTAAACTGATCATCTGAAGTAGCAATCTCGCAAAGATTACTTCTATTAATCCATTCATTGAAGTCTTTAGCAGCCCTGGAAAATGGCTAGAACCTCCCCTTTTCTCTAATAACTTTGTTATCGTGTTGAAATCACCTCCTATTATGACTATATCTTGATCAAATTCAAGAATTTTATTTTCTATTTCATACCAAACTCTCTCCTTGTCTAAATTTAGTATAGGACCATATACATTTTTAATATGAAATTTTAAGTCAGTACGCAAGCTAGTTATCAAGCCACAACACCAATTAGGGTGATCTTCAAATTTTGATAGAGCAATTGATCTTGGGTCCCAAATGATACCTACACCTCCTGAAGCTCCTAGGGTAGGTACACTCCATATTTCCTTAACACTTAGTTTCTTGTTTAGTTTTTGGAGTCCTAATTGATCTAATTTAGTTTCCTGTAAAATAATTACATCTGAATTACTATTTGAGATACAACAAAAGAAGATTCATTATTTTTTAGGGGCATTTAAATCCCTAACATTCCAGGTTAGGAAATTCATAATACCCTGAGAAGGAACTTCCCCTTCCATGCATAAAAATATCAGTGAGTTTAACCTATCCTACAACATCCCCAGCTAAAGATCTTAGCTCTTGGGTTGATTTCCTGCCATGTTTCCTAATAATCTTAGCACAATCAAGGAGATCTTTAGTTGGCAAGGAAGAGTCAATGCCTAAGATCAAGTTATCTTCCTTCACAGGTTGATCATTCTCCTCCAGAAATCGTTGTAACTCTTGTAAAGTTAAAGGGAAATCAGGCACCAAACATTCCTTTATCAAAATCTTCCTTTGTCGATCAATTTCCTCTTCATCATAGATCTCCTCCAAAAACTTCTCCATCAGATCCTCCACTATATCATCACATAGATATTAAGATATTAACCTAACCTCCTCCTCCTTCTTACTTTCAAACTTTATATTGTCCATAATTTCATCATGGGACGGATTCGCAATAGTTACCGGAGCAGAAATGGAGGAATCCACACCTAGAAAATTTCTCCAAATATTTACATCTTCATTCTGAAGCATAAGACCATCTAGGTTTTGGTCATCTAAGGAGCAAACATTATTAACAGGTTGGTCTAAATCTTTATCTACAGAAAATTTCTTCTCTTCCAGAATCTCAAAACCCCCAATATTGGGAAGAAAATCAATGCTGAAATTAACATCATTACCTGAATTCAAATTGACAAAGAAAATTGGGCATTGAGCCGGACTATCTATAGTTTTTCTCCTAGATTCCTCCTAGATCATCACAGTCATAAAAAGATCATCAAGAATGCGTCCATCTTTCTCCAAATCATAATCAATAATTTTAGGGTAAATAGTGATCGACCCAGATTTTCTAGATACTTCCAAAGGGGTGTTTAGGTTTTTATTAAGTTCCATACTTACAAAAATGACTTTCTCTACATAGTCATGATCAGAATCTATATAACCTTTAAATTTACCTAATCAATTTCCTATCTTGTGATGGGATTCATCATCAGAGAGATCGATTGGTAGCTTTTTAAGACAAATATCCTTCTCAACCATTAGGTTATCAAATTTTGACGGGTTAAACAAGGGAGACCAATCTAGGGTAAAAAACCATATGTTTCTAAATTTTGGGCAACCCTCAGATAAAAGTTTCACTTTCAATATTTTACTGGAACAATCCACATACAAATTTTTTTCCTGAAGGATAGTGATACATACCTTATTATCTAATTTCACTTTCAACCATTTTGCAATCGTACCTCCCGAAGCACCTATGCCATTCCATATGCAAAACAAGCCAAACTCTGCACACATCTTTTGAATCCTTCCAACTAGATCATTTTTAATAACTATCTTTTTTTTCTGAATAGGGTTAGTAGATACACAATCCTTACTATTCTTAAGCATATATGAAGATTTATTTACCTCATTATCCATTTCATCTCTAAATCTCTGGAGCTTCTATGAGGAGGGGAGTAAACCTTACCTAAATAAGAACTAGGTCGAAGTTTACCCAATTCGATAATATTAGATTTAGCGAGGAAGAAAGTGGAGAAATTATTCATAGACATATTCCAATACTTCTGTTGAGTACCTAAATCTATATCTTGGATCTCAGGAAGCACAGATTTATTAGAGCAAGTATTCCTTCGATGCAACGAGGAATATACCTCAAGATTTGCTTGGACAGTAGCTGAAGAACTAGGGAATTTCCAATTTCATACTATCATTGGATTAGATCGAGGAATAGGAAGGCCCGACAAGGCTTGAACATGCAATAGCCTCTCCCATGGTAAAACCCCAGAGGAAGCCCTGGGGGAAGAAGGCATCAACGCAAAATATCTATTCATGGTTTTGATTGAGAAGGAAGCAACATAATAATGCTTCTCCCGAAAATGACAACCAGTAACAATCTTCCATTCATGTTTCCCCAGATCCGAAGGGAATACTTGAGAGCCAAAAATATTTCCAACACATGGTCCATCCAATTTAGCATACTTCATTTTTGAGAAAACCCGAGTCTGTTGATCAAGAGCATCCACTGTGAAAAAAAGAAGATCCGTCTTTTATAAAATCATAACCATTAAGTTGGTTTTAGTTCTATCCTTATTGTTGCATCCCATGTTTGATTGGTCAATTATCAAGTTTGAAAACAAAATCAAAGTTTTTGGAAATTTCACTATTTAGACATAAAACAATACAAGTGATACTATAAAGACTAAATGAAAAAAAAGACGTGTAACTAAATTGCATTTTAAAAATAAAGTTGCTATAAATTTATGAAAAAAGAAAAACAATTATATCTTTTACTATTTCAGACGAATATTAAATAATTTTATAATAATTTTTGTAAATTTTAGTCATGATTAACATAAATTCCTTTGAATTTGAAAATACTATAAAATATAAAAAGATACTCCCTAGATAAGAAACACTTTTATGATTTAAAAACAATAAAAAATATCAAAACTATCTATAAAATGATATTTAGAATAATTTTGAAAAATATTTAAACTAAATACCCTACGTTTTGTCGGTCTTGGGTCGAATTAAATGGAAGAAACGTCTTGCTATGTGAGTTTCTCTTACAACATGCTGCGATACTATTCACCGGTGAGAAACATTTCTCTTTTTAATACGCCTTATGTGCTCATCGCTGACAAAGAAATTCATTGCTATATTTAATTCACCGCTGACCAGAACAAGTCTTTACTATTACGCCATGACTGTTGGTCTAACTTGGCGTGCACTCAAACAAACTAAAAATAAAGGCATTCATATTTAGGTATAAATACAGAGAACAATCTAATCTAATTGCAATCACATAAAACAAATTTCTATGCTATTTCTCTAAGATGAGTGTATTTGGATTTGTGCAGAGTTGCTTCAAATTACCTGCTACAAATGATGTGTTTCCTGAGGAAGAGGGTGATGATAATGCAAAGAAGATGAAGAGAAAAAGTAAGGATTCAAGTGACAATGAAAATGGCGGAATTGTTGTATCAAAGTTGCCTCTAGGATCCAATCTAGTGGGAGTATATGTCAATTAGACATCTTCTGTTCTGGCTCTCTATCACACTACATTTAGTTGGAGGAGGTTTTGAAGATATGAATGATGCGGTCGAGGATGATCATGATTCTTTTTCACTTAAATATACCAACAGTCTGCAAATTGCTATGTCAGGATTTGTTTAAGTGTTTAGTTTTAGAGTTTACTTATTATGTATTTAGAGTTTGTAATGATAATATATAGAATATGATTCTAGTTGTTCGCTCAGTTTTGAGTAGGTTCAGTTTTGGTTTTTTCACTATTATGTTAGTTTCGTTTAAATATCTAAGTTGCCGGTTCGGATTCCGGTTCGTATGCGGGTTCGAGATTCGGGTTCGACATTCGTTCAAAATTTTTTTGGGCTGGGTTCGATTCGTTTTGGGTTCGTTCGTACAAGAAATTTTTATTTT
>MU224413.1:4698846-4710234 GCA_018584345.1 Thuja plicata
TCTACTGTAAGAGCTACTAAATTCCTCTTTGCAGTGGCTGCAAATCCACAAATAGCCTCCTCCACCTGGCATCGGATGAACCATTTCCACATATTTCCACAGTGGAGAGCATCTGTCTATTTTGAAGTGAGAGTTTCCGGTGTCAGAAGTAGTTGCATCCATTCTTTGAATCTACAAACAACAAAACTACATTAATACTTTCTATTTGTAACTGATGTAAAATGATAAGTTAGATAAATGAGAAAAACTACATAAATAATTTCTATTTGTAACTGAATAATATAGTTAATCTATTTGAAACAAACTGATTTAATTTAGTTTATAACTTTATTAAATCTGCAAAACCTTGGGAAAGTCGGGTTTGGTAGATTTAGATTCAACTATTGTATCCACTATCCGGCTTTGCATGATAATGCGATTTTGTGATCAAGAATCAAATCTCATAGAAAACTTTGTCATGGTTTTCAGTCTGATACATTTTGTAATTGAATTTTGTAAAAAAATCATTTTTTACAGTTGCCAAGTGTAAAAGTTGGGATTGTTACGTGCGCTCTGAGTCTCAATTTGCAAACTATGCAATAACAAATTGAATTTTGTAAAAAAATTATTTTTTAAAGTTGCCGAGTGTAAAAATTGGGATTGTTAAGTGCTCTCTGAGTCTCAATTTGCAAAATATGCAATAACTGTATAACAAATGCTCTTCTTGCTGTCACATTTTCCTATGTACAGGTTTTGCAGTCATGCAAAAAATCTAGCTCAATTGCATTTAGTGATACCTTTACCACTGCTATCACCACAAAAGTCAAATTTGAAATTAATCTAGTGATGAATGTGAGCTAGAAGTAAAGGTAGCAGTGAATGTGAGCATAATGCGAGGATGCTGGAGCTGAGCCTACTTATCTTTTGTTGAAGAAGTTTCCTAACTTAATATAAAAAAATTTAAAAATGCAAAATAATTTAGAAATGAAAAGAAAAATTAAAAAAATATGTTTAAAAAACTTAAAACTACCTGTAAAGCACTGAAACAGTGCACTGTAGGTATCCCAACACATTGAAACAGTGCACGAGCTGGAGGAGAGATGGGACAGTGCACTGTAGGTAGCCCAACACACTGAAACAGTGCACGAGCTGGAGGAGAGACGGGACAGTGCACTGTAGGTAGCCCACGGGCTATGCAAAACACTGAAAAAGTGCACTGTAGGTAGCCCACGGGCTATACAAAACACTGAAATAGTGCACGAGCTGGAGGAGAAATAGTGCACGAGCTGGAGGAGAGACGGGCTATGCAAAACAGTGCACGAGCTGGAGGAGAGACGTTTTCTTCTACCTGCCATTTTCTTCTACCTTTTGTTGCCATTTTCTTCTATCTTCTACCTGCCGTGAAAATAAAACAAACATCCCTTCACGCGGTTTTAGTTTAGGTTTCACTTGCATAAAAAAATGTGTAAAAACTTTAGTAAAAGTCAAGAAAACTGACTTTCGGTTCAAATTCGCTCCGAATTCTTCCAAATTCATTCCGGGTTCTTGGCGGCTAAAACCAAAGTCGTTGAAAACTGTTTGAAAGTCGTCCAGGGTCCTGCTACCCAACTTTGCAACGAATTCATCAGAGAAAATTTGAATTTGGAGCGAATTCACACCGAACCCGACTTTGGCGCGAACCGACTCCCGAATTTGGCGTGAAGGCAGCGAATTTGGTAACTTAGTTAAATATCAATAACCTTACAATTGATATCAGAGTAGGTTGCAGAAATTTTTTTTTGTGCATGTAGCAAACTTGGGGGACAATTATTTTAAGATGGCGAATAACAGTCACCAATTATTCAACTTTTGTTGTTTATCCAAGTCAAAAATGATTATTAGAGTATTAAAATCATGATCCTGCTAGAAGTGGGATACACGAGACTTGTAGATTATGATCCTGCTAGAAGTGGGATACACGAGACTTATAGATTATAATTCATTGAATGGAAGAGGAGGATGCAGATGAAGCAGATGCAGAAGAGGATGCTGAGAAAGATGTTCATGCTGAATATGATGATGAACAGGAGCAGGATGTAGGCATCGAGTAGCATTGAGAGGACAATGAAGATATAGAAAGTGCCAAGTCTGTAAGAAGTACAGAGAATGATTCCACCTCTGCCTCAGACTAGTGTACATTGCTAAGCTGATTTTGAGCTTAGTTTCTCTTGTCAGCTCCGGTGTCATAGTAGTTTTTTGTATTTAGATTTACAATCTTTGGTTAGAATTTTGTGGGTATGAGTGGTAGATTTTTTAGGTAAAAGTGGCTAGGTCACAAAATATTTTATTAATAATAGTAAAAAGTTTATAAATCTGGTTTAGGCGGGCAACAAGAACTACATAAACTTTTTATATTATTGTATGCTCTTATATTTTATATTAATATATACACTTCTGCGCCTCCACCTTTTATATTAATATATACAATATAAAATTTTGATTGGTCTAGATTAAAAAAAATTATCACTAGTTAAAAAAATTTAATCACTAGATGATGATAATAATAATAATAATAATTCTTTGCAACTTTACTTTATGAACTATCAAAATATGATATTATTAAGAAAATTGAAATAAATTTGATTGGTTGACATCAAATAGTTTAATCACTAGTTAAAAACTGATTGTTGTCTATAGTTCCAAAAGTCTAAGGAACTAAAAATATCAATAAATTAATTGTACACCCTAAAATATTCATGATCTATCTTATGATTTTATGAACTTGATAAAAGCACTTTTGTTTTTTCGTTATAATAATAACAACTGCCCCATCTACTTGCTTATTTGCAGATATCAAACAATTAATATCTGAATTAGAGCTCAAAGAAAAAGTTGGTTTGATTTTTTTGTACAATACGTTGATAAGGAACTGAAGATATTTTTGAATGTCCTAGTCATTCACAGAAATAGAAAAAATTGTATTCGTCATCGCTGATTTTGACAACTGAAGCATATACTTTTTGAAAATAAATTGCAGACCCAAAACTAATTAGACAACTGAAAACAGAATGAAAGATAAAAGATAAAAAATACACAGACAAGAGACACAATATTTATAGTGGTTCATCCAGCTATTTTGAATTACATCCACTTTTTAAGTAGGGCCAATATCTCTTATTGAATATAAGTCTGTTACAATACGGCACCAACTCTCAGCTCATAGCATTTTAACATTACATGGTCAAGCATCTGTGGAAGTCAGAGAATAAGTGGTTACAATAGCAGGTGAAGATTGGGCTTCACCCACTGCCATAGCCGTTACAAGGAATAGGCATTACAATCTCCCACTTGAAGTCTAATCAATGCTACGAGATGAGCTGCTCAGAGATATCCCCCACTTGGTGCTTATGGCTATGTCATCATGATGCCGAGAGAAGTCCTACAAAATTCAAACTTCTCTCACGGGACAACCTTGGTGAACGCATCAGCCGGATTGACCTTTGTATCAATCTTCTCTAACTGTAATCTTCCCTCTTCAAGAGCATGACAGATGAAATGAAATATAGTTTCAATGGGCTTTGTGCGACTATGGAAAGTTGAATTTTTGGCCAATTGAATGGCGTTGTTGCTATTAGAAAATAAGGTAAATGTGGATTGTTTAAATCCCAACTCTCCAAACAATCGCTGTAACCAAATCAACTCTTTAGCTCCCTCAGCGAGAGCAATGTATTCAGCCTTGGTGGAGGAAAGAGAAACCACTTGTTGCTTCCAAGAAGTCCAGCTAATCGCTGCTACAACAAAAGTAAACACATAGCCTGTTGTAGACCTCCTTGTATCTAAATCTCCAGCCATATTAGAATCAACATATCCGCAAATATAAGGGGTCTTACTATTAAAACATAAAACATGAGAGGAAGTGCCTCTCAAATACCGAAGAGTCCATTGAACTTCTTGCCAATGAGTTTTACCAGGATTACTCATAAAACCACTCACAACTCCCACTGCTTGGGCAATATCTGGACGTGTGCTAACCATGGCATACATCAAACTACCAACTGCTGAAGAGTAAGGAATACTAGCCATCTCTTGTTTTTCTTCCTGAGTAGAAGGACACATTTTTGAAGACAATCGGAAATGATCAGCCAATGGAGTGGCAACCGATTTTGAATTTGTCATATTAAATTTCTTTAAAACTTTAAGGATGTATTTTTCTCGAGATAACTTAATTTCTCTCTTATGTCTATCTTGGATTATATCCATCCCAAGAATCCTCTTCGCTGCCCCTAAATCTTTCATGGAAAAATGAAGAGACAAATGTGTCTTCAGCTCATGAATGACTCTCATACTGTTACCAGCAGTCAACATATCATCAACATATAATAGCAAGATCACAAACTCACCAGTTGAAAGTCTTTTTAAGTATACACATGGGTCTGATTCACAGTGAGTAAAACCTTGCTGAGTCATGAAATTATCAAACTTCAAATACCATTGACGAGGAGCTTGCTTCAGCCCATAGAGACTCTTTAATCTACAAACTAAATGCTCCTGCCCCTGTTTTACAAAGCCTTACAGCTGTTTAATATATAGCTCTTAAGCAATGTCCCCATGTAAGAACGTTGTCTTGACATCGAGTTGCTCAAGCTTGAGGTCCCATGCTGCTGCCATGCCAAGTACCAAATGAATGGTCTACATTTTAACCACAGGAGAAAAAATCTTATTAAAATCTACACTTTTTTGTTGAGCGAATCCCTTCACTACCAATCTAGACCTGTACCTTTTTCGTCCTCCATCTTCCTCTTTTATGCGAAAGACCCATTTGTTTTTCAGAGCTTTACGATATGGTGGAAGTGGAACCAAGTCCAAAGTATGTTTCATGTTTAAAGACTCCATTTCATCTCGCATTGCATCCAACCAGAACACCGAATTAACATCAGCACACACTTGTTTAAATATTTGTGGCTCTGCCTGATCAGAACACAAAGAAAATAATAATTCATAGTCATCAAATTTCCTCGAATGCTTTCTTTCTCTAGTTGATCGCCGGAGTTGAGTATTGTGATATTCATTCTGGCTGTGATATTCATTCTGACTGTGATCAGCATTGGAGCTCTCTGTATTTCCCACACCTGTTGGATTTTGGATGCCATGTTGTTTGAATGACTCTGACTCTTGACCAATTTTTTGTGTGTGGCTATTAGAGGGTTCACCTGTTGGCAGGCAATGAGGCACGCGTGGAGGAACATTTTCTCCATGCAAGGAGGGAGAGGACATCAACTTATGCTGCTCGCGCGATAGAGGGTATTGAGCTGGCTGTGAAGGCAACAGTGTATGCTGCATGCTCTACAAGTGTTGCGGGTGCTGGGAAGGGGAATCTCTGTCGGTCAAAGAAGGCACGATGTTTGGTGAAGACTCTGCCCGCAACAGAGGAGATAATGTGTGCTCTGCCTGCAGTAGAGGGGGGATGCAAACCTATGGCTAGGTGGAGTAAGGATGTTGCATGGGGAAGGGAACATCCCACGCAGAAACAAGTGGAATGTTTGCAGGCCGTTTTGGCATTATGTGAGTGGGTTGCATGGGATACAGAGAAGCCTACTCTGTAATAGCTCCACTGTTAGACAAAGAGTCTGCTGGAAGCGTGTGAACAAGAGGGGGCTGGGGAAATAATGACTGAGTATAGATTGAAGTTGGCATTGTAGTAGTGATTGTGGAGGGATTAACGATTCCTGGGAGTGCAATAGCAGTAGATGGATGGAAAGTAACCTTGGGAATTTGCTGCACACCATGACCACTGTCAAATAAATCAAATTTAATAGAATCATCAGAACTCAAGTTTTGATTTTTTAAACCTGAGAAGGACTTTTCGTTGAAAACAACATCTCGGCTGCGAATAACTTTGTGAGTAACCGGATCCCACAATTGAAACCCAAACTGATCTTCTCTGTACCCCAAGAATATGCATCTTTTGGATTTAAAATCTAATTTCGTTCTCTGCTCTTTTGGAATGTGAACATAAGAATCACAACCGAGCACTCGAAGGTGAGAGAATGAAATCCATTTGCCAAGCCATCGTTCCTCTGGAATATCAAAATTGAGTCGAGATGAAGGTGCTCGACTAATCAAATACACTGCTGTATTGCACGCCTCTGCCCAAAATTCTTTTCCCAAACCAGCATTAGAGAGCATACACCGAGCTCCCTCCAAAATAGTCCTATTCAACCTCTCAGCTGCACCATTTTCTTGAGGTGTATAAGGAACTGTTTTAATCCTCCGAAACCATGATCTGCACAAAAGTTATCAAACTCCAAAGAACAATACTCTCCACCATTGTCTGTTAGTAAACATTTGATCTTCCTTCCATTTTGATTTTCAACCATAGCCTTAAAACTTTTAAATTTTGAAAATACTTCCGATTTCTTATTCAACATATAAACCCAAACTTTTTGAGTGCAATCATCAAGAAAGGAAACATAGTAATTTGCACCACCGATAGAAGTTACCTCCGTAGGACCGAAGACATCGGAATGAATGAGCTCTAAGGGAGAAGATTTCTTCTCATGACTTGTCCGAACAAAGCTGGTTTGATTTTGTTTTCCATAAAGACAATGTTCACAAATCTACAAATCGATAGATTCAAGACCCGAAAGTTGATCTCTTTGAAGCATAATTTCAAGACCTTTCTTGCTCATATGATCGAGCCTCTTGTGCCAAAGTTCAGCATTGCTGTCCGCAACCGCCATGGCTACTCCCACTTCACCGTTACACTCTAAAGTGTATAGACTTCCAATTTTCTACCCTTTTGCTAAGATTAATTGACTTTTGGACACTCTCCAAGAAGCGAGATCAAAATTGACATTACAGCCTTGTGTAAATAACTGACTGATTGAAATCAGATTACGCTTAAGGGTGGGAACATGCCTATCATCTTTTAAAACCCATTTACTTCCATTTTTCAGCGATAATAAAATATCCCCTTTGCCGACAATATCACATTCTTTGTTATCCCCAAGAAAAACTTTGCCAAACATACCTTTGCTGTAATTTGTGAAAGCACTCCGACATGGAGTAGCATGAAAAGATGCTTTGAAATGGAAAACCCATGAGCTTGAATCTATGTCACTGGCTGCAAGTACCAAGGCTTCATCAGTCGCAGCGTGAGCGCTGCCATTTATAACATTATCTTGAGCCTTCCTGTATTTCCAACATTGCTTCTTTGTGTGCCCGGGTTTTCCACAAAACCAGCAAGTGTCGTTTCTTCCTCTCGATTTCGAGTGATGATTCGATCGTCCTCTTCCATTATTGTTATTATAGTTTCTTCCTCTTTCACGACTTCTACCTCTATTGCTTGTGCTCACAGCTGTAAGAGCATCACCGGAAGAGGGTTCTTGGTGCTTCCTTCGCATGTCTTCACTAAGTAGTGTGGCTGCAACTTCATCAAATTTCAGCTTGGTCTTGGCTGCCATTGAAGTGCTCACAGCCATTACTACGCCTTCCCAGCTGTTCGGAAGTGAGCATAACAATAAGATTGCCTTTATCTCATCATCTAATGGGATACTGACTGAAACGAGTTGAGAGACTAACGTGTTGAACTCGTTGAGATGATTCGACATCACTCCTCCTTCTTTCATTTTCAGATTATATAATTTCTTCATTAGAAAAACTTTGTTCGAAGTTGAAGGTAGTTCGTATAATGAAGATAAATTTTCATCCAGCTCTCTTGTTGTCTTCTCCGTTGAAACATTAAACAACACATTGCTCGAGAGAGCTAGAAAAATTGTAGCCTGTGCTTTCAAATCCATCTTCTCCCATTCTTCCAGTGTTAAAGACCCTTGTCCTTTTGCTTTACCAAGCAATGCTGGATGCAAATCTTGCTTGATAAGCATGGACTCTTTGTGCACTTTCCATAGCCCGAAGTTTTGCCTAGAAAACTTTTCTATTTTCCATTTATCCGCCTCATCCATGGCGTCTGCAAATCTTCACCGATTTCTGAAAATCAGAATGAGCTTAACTAGCTCTGATACTAATTGTTGAAAATAAATTGCAGACCCAAAACTAATTAGAGAACTGAAAATAGAATGAAAGATAAAAGATAAAAAATACACAGACAAGAGACACAATGTTTATAGTGGTTCATCCAGCTATTCTAGATTACATCCACTATTCAAGCAGGGCCAATATCTCTTATTGAATATAAGTCTGTTATAATACGGCAGCAACTCTCAGCTCATAGCATTTTAACATTACATAGTAAAGCATCTGCAGAAGTCAGAGAATAAGCGGTTACAATAGCAGGTGAAGATTGGGCTTCACCCACTACCGTAGCCGTTACAAGGCATAGGCGTTACAATACTGTCCTTCCCTTGACCAAAACAACACCTTTTTTCTTCAGCGTTGATAATTTTTTTTTTTTTCAGTGAGTGATCGAAATTAAGGAGAGTGTTGAAACTGGTCATAATTTCTCCTCTACGCTGACTCTTATCTCCCACCCGGAGTGCATAAAATCCAATATGTGCTTATCTTGATGTGGTTGGGAGAAAATCTGATTTGCGAATTAGATTTGTATGTATCTTTCTTTGCAGAAAATCAAATTTAGTTTTATCCTTACTTGCCGTGTAGTGCAAGTCATTCAACCGCCTCAATTCAGAGAAATATGAAAAGATCTTTGTTCAAGCACTCACTGTAATTCTTATCTTCATCTGTGCAGGAGTGATAGAAGTCTTATCAGATTACATTTCATCCTTGTCTCTTCACTTCCGTGGACTGCAAGCATTGTAATATTACGGGTGGATTTGTGCAGAGTTGCTTCAAATTACCCGCTACAAATGATGTGTTACCCGAAGAAGAGGGAAAGCATGAAGATGATAATTGGAAAAAGAAAAAGAGCAGTTCATGCAGTGTACCGATTGTTGTATCTTACTTCCCCCTTGGATCCAACCTCTCCCGCCTCTTGTCTACTCTCTATCTATTTTTATTTCTTCCCACACATTCATTTCTCTTATTAATTCACTTGGTTGGAAGAGTTTTGATGACGGTTCAACAGTACAGCACGAGTAATAGATGATAAATCATGTAACTCCAGTTGAGATTGGGGGATCAAAGTAGCTCTGTTTCATCTCCAAAGTAGCAAAGATTAGGAATAAAACATAAACTTGACTTTTAGTAGGCTTGCATCTAGTTTTGAATATAACAATTATTGTCTTGTTTTCAAACAACAAATAAAATTGTTCTCCTCATGTCCTCATACGCTAATAGTTGGTTTTGACAACTGCAACATGTACCTCCCTTGGTATGTCAAAGACCATTTGACTTATTCATTGATTTTTTATTGATTTCTTCATTGATTTTTCATTGGTATGTCAAAATCCTGAAAACTTCCTAGCACAGCCATAGTAATCTTTATCACCTTCAATCTGCACCACTGACAGAATAAGTGGACCCTGGTCCAATCGGACACTACAACTCGCCATATCTGAAAGACCTCCACCACAAACTTAACGCTGCTCTGGATTGTCTCTCTCCCAAGATCAGATACCAAGCCACTCCCAAGGGAACAATGTTGAGAAAGCGCAGTAACATTCCCCACTTAGTAAACCATGGGTTGCTGTACTTAGAGAAGATCGTAGCGTCTACCTTTAATACCAGCTCTCTCCACATCCTTGATATCTCTCCTCCTTTCGAGGAAGACCCCTTTAACCCTTTCGGTGAAGACGAGGGCTGCTCCTGTTCTATCATTCTCTCCACTTGATCCTCTCCCATTACAACATACTTCCACTTTTCTGCAACAATTTTTATATCCATATATTTAGAAATTGGTAGACAGAGAACATTTAGAAGATAATTACCATACCTCAAAGTAAGGGCCAGTCTTAAATATCACACATTAAGCTTTGAGCTTTGACTGTTTAGGTGTGTAGATGTATCTTTCAAGTTTTTATAACCTCCAAAAAAAAATTTCAATAGAAGTCATATTTACATACAATAACAAAAAATTTCAATAGAAATCATATTTACATACAATAACAACAAGGGCCATGAAACCTGCACTTGGCGTAATTAGTTATAATTATAAAATAAAAGAAAATAGAAATAAAATAATCATAGTGCAAATTTTATCGTAATTAGTTATATATATATATATATATATAATTTTAATTTTATTATTAATATTAATTTTATTTTTTTAACAAAAATAAAATTATTATAGATTAAAAATTAAATGATATAGTATTTTTATATTTTATATTATAGAATAATATATTATATATTAGAAATTTTAATAATTCTTTATAACACACACATATATATATATAATACATTATCTATTTTAGAATATATAATAATTATATATTATAATATTGTTAAAATATATTGTAATTAAAATTTGTAAACAATAAAATATAATAATAAAATATTAAATAGAGTATATAAAAATATACTATATTATAAATTAAAAAACTAATTTCAAAATGAATTAAATGATAGATGAATTATATATTACAAACTATGTTAAAAACTTTTCGAATAACAAATTTGGTGAAGCTCCGAAAAAAGGGTCCTATAACCCAAATCAATTAAACCAATCATAAAGTAGATAAGTAATTTATATTATTTATTTAATTCATAAATAAATATTTAAACATTAGAAATATTCTAATAGCAAAAAATAGTGACTTAGGATTGGTTCATTGGGGCAAAACTAATTCAAGAATAAAGTAAAACATGATATTCCACTATAGTTGGAAAAAGTGAAACATGCCAGGAGGAATGGCAATGATATTTAAAAAATGATTATTTAAACTCTAATGATCTTAAACATAGTCAATTACATGAATACTTTATTTACTTGTAATAAAGTCTATTTAATTAATAATTATTGATCATTGCATTACAAGAGATAATAGAATCATTTCACAATTGATAAATTTAAGATCTCCATATCATTTATTGGTCAATGATATTACATAAGTAGTTTAAAAAACACATGTAATATGTTCATCGGTGAAGATAAATTGGTATATTTAATGTATAATATTGTTTTTAAAATTTAACAAGTTTAAAAATAAAAAGATTTTAATTTTTTTTAAAATTTAAATAAATTTATGTTAACCTAATGAAAACATGATCTAATTATTATTTATTTATATATAATATTTTCAAACATCTTGTGCATGTTAAATGTGGGCCTCTGATTTAGCAGAACACTTCAACATAGTCATTACTCTTCAGCTCATACAGGAATGAATATCGATTCATTCACCCTGCATGTCTGGAAGAATCGACCTGTTGCCTCCTAGTAGGCAGGAGTATGAGCTTGCTCTCAGATCATCGCAAGCTCAGTGACTACACACTAACCTAAACGAAGGATTTAAATCTATATGCTGATAGTAATATGCTCTGATTAATCTAAATGAATGCAATTTGTTGTTCATC
>MU224413.1:4754778-4781721 GCA_018584345.1 Thuja plicata
TAAAACTAATCTAAATAAATAAATTATTTTTAAATTAAATAAGTCATGTGACAAATTTATTTATAATGTTTACTCTTATCGTATCAACATGACTCCATGGCTCTGCGTACCCCTCCTCAGCACTCTCGTGAGACGTAGATGCTCCATGAGGTGTTACAGCCTCTGTAGCTATGTCTCATGTGTCCTCCTCATCAATAACATACTAATATGTATCAGCATCAGTAAGCGGTCTGATGGACAAATTCTTACACATAATGCAAGTATGGGGCACACATACATGTGAACTGCTACCAGATGTCGATGCGCCAGCATCATCCACACCCTGAGGCAGCAATGACCTAGTCTACGTGATCAATTGATCACTCAGCATGTGAATGGCCCTAATACTCTGTGAGGTAGCCTCTACAATGATATTGGGATGCTGCACTGGAGGAGGGGGTGCGACATCAGTGGGGGGGACAAAGGTAGTGGCCTTTTTACACTGGGCAAATTGCCTAGTCTAAGGAGCTCCTTTTCCTATGCCCATGTTGGGCCTCATGCTCCAATAATTAACATTGTGACCAAGCACAAACTCAACATACAATTTTTTTATGAAATAGAAAGGGAGCTCCAAATTTCTATGGGCTGGTTTATCGAAAACCATCCACCAGCAATCCCAAAAGTGTGTACGCATTGCTTCATTTGTGCACCATTTTATTGATAATTTTGGCTTTTTGACGTCAACATTTAATCCAATTTTAGGATTAACAAAAAGGGAGGCTATATCTTCCTTAGTTATATGAAGGGCAGCAATCCCATCATGGTCAAGCCCATCATCAAATTGGGTGTGCTTATCATCATGCCAATGAAGAGCAGCATTTTGTTGCTGCGTAAGAGTGTCAATGTTTTCAACAATGGTATTTAGGGTTTCAAGCATAGGAGCTAACATAGGTATATTATTATACGTGTTTTTGAAGCCTCGTATAGTGTTCAAATTCTCTTGTATCAAATCCTCTAAAGATTGAGGGTTTTGAAGCGGTTTTGGATTATTTTGGGGATCATTATTTGGTGGGAGAGGGTTATTATCTTCATTGTTGTCAGCCATGCCTGATTAAATAATATACAAATATAAATTTCAAATTGATTTCATATATTATTAAAAAAATCAATACAAAACCCCATTTTAACCAAAAAAACTACATTTAACATGAAAATGAAAAAAATTAATCCAGTTATAGCAAGAATTTACTTACCAAATAAAATGTGGAGTAGAATTTGTTGTTGGAACAATCAGGTACTCAAAAAAATCATGTAGAGGATATTTCTAGCCGTTTTCTAAACCCAAATCGATGAGAGAAATGAGGAAAGCAGCTCACGGGTTTTGATTTATGAATCATGTACCAAAAAAATCATGTACCCGATTAGGCTTGTACGTTGGTGTCAGGTTTGCCTAGGTGTACTAACACCCAGGCCTACTAAAAAGTCAACAAATATTTTCATGTGCTTTTGGACGAGTGAAAAGTGGATTTTTTCACATCGCCACTTTTTTTCCCCCCATGATCTTGCACATACCCTAAGGTTAAGGTTCAGTTTGGCAGAGTGTCCAATTAGATCTAGGTTTAGGGTTCAATTTAAATCAAGGATTTTTAAAAAAAAATTGGTTTAAGGTCAGGGTTCAATTTTCTATAGCATTTAGTTTTGGGTTTATTTGGGCTTGAAATTTGGTTAAATATTATGGATAGGGTATAACATAGTTTATGATTAGGGATCAATTTTTTATAATATTCAATTACTTTTAGGGTTATGGTTCAATTTGTTTTAGTGTTATAGTTAGGGTTTGGGTTGGTTTAGGAATTGTATCTAATTTAGTTTAGGTTAAGGTTCAATTTAGTTTAATAGTTATATAGGATTAGGATTAGGGTTCAATATATTTTAGTGTTCAGGTTTAATTTCATTTATTGTTAGTATGAGGAATCAATTTGGTTTAAGGGATGGATTCAATCCAGTATAGGATTAGGATAAGGTTATACATATGTTGATAATTGTTGGATGATATTAGATTTGGATACTATTCATGCTATTGATATTCATGTTTTGTCACTGATGTCAACATATGTTTTTGTGAAGAGGACAGACTGATTAATTGACTCACAAAAGTGTAAGGATACTGTATAGATGTCAGATGATTATATATTGATTATGTTACATATGATGTTACAGATGATTTAATGAAGACTGGTTTCTAGACTGTGACAATAATGATTGACAGAGAAGGTCTCTGTATTTTGTGTATTTCTTACAAATGAAGATGTTTCAGCACATGTGAGCTTATGGGAAGACTGAGGACATATTGAATAATATTCATTACTGATTGATTATGGTGAAAGTACTAGTGACGTCAGTTGTGGTGTGTATTCTAGAGGAGACCTATTTTGGTGGACGACTTCAGACATGTAGCATGTATTATGAATTGTGAGCGTGGATTGTGGATCTTGGAGTATAACTGATGGATTGTAATTGATGTTTACTTGTTATAGGTACCATGTGTATCTTAGCAAGGGGTTAAACAATTATTTGTATATTGGGAAAGCCTAATTGGCTGACCTAATTAATTATTTGTGTATTAGGAAAGCTTAATTGGCCGACCTAATGAATTATTGTAATAGGGTATATATGAGTGATCTTTTCTTTTCAAAATTAGTGTGGTAGAGATTGAAAAGGAAGAGAAGTGAAAGCTGCGAGGCTTGTTTATACTGATGGATGTAGAGCAGAGTCTTTGATAAGAATACTTCATGAACTGACCAAGAAAAGACAGTGTACATTTCCTATATACACTTGTTCAGATTGCGAATCCTTGAGGGTGGCTTTAACCTTCTTTGGGAAGTGTACCTAGGTAGTGAGCCTACTAATTTTCTTGACTCTTAATAGGGTTTGTCTCTTAACATGGACTCTATACTGTACTATTGTAATAAGCTCCTAATAGGGCTAAATATTTTAAGGGATACTATACTTTCAGAACATTATTTGTGGCTGCTAATTCCCATCGGGGTTTTACCTTTATTATATTTTCCTCAACAACAAGTATTGTGTTATTGGGTTGGCATTTACTATGTTATCACTTACATTGTAGTTTTGGTTTATAAAGTTTAAAGTTAAATATTTTATATCACAACTTATTCACCCCCCTCTTAGTTGTGCTTGTGGACTATTATTCCTAACAATTGGTATCAGAGCTACTGGTCCTTAGAAAGACATATTAACAACTTGATGTGATCTTGAAGATGACTTACTATAGGAAGGATAGTCTGAAATTTGATCCTGAAAACTTTGATAGTTGGAAGAACAAGATGAGAACACATTTACTATATTTGGGAATTGACTACTGGATGATCATAAAGAAGAATGAAAAGATAGCGACTGAGGATGAATTGGATAAAGCTACTAAAGATGAAAATAAGATATTTTGATGTATTATGGTCGCAAGGGAATCATTGATTAGTGCACTTTTTGAAGGTGAATTCACAGAAGAAAAAGACTTGGACTCTACACATGAGATTTAGAGAAGATTAGAGGCCTTGTATGAAGGAGATAAGTTTACAAAACAAGCAAAGTTAAAAAACTGGAAGACAAAGATGGAATCACTAAAAATGAGAGAAGATGAGAACATTAGGGTATATGGACAGAGAATTACTAAAGTAGTTACTGGCATTAAAAACTCTGGAGGTACTTATAGTGAGGAAGAAGTGATTGCGAAGATTCTCAGATCTTTGACACCTGCATATAGAACTAAAGTACAAGCTATAGAGGAGATAATACCTTTGAAACTGAACTTCACTAGAGATGTGTTGATTGGAAAGCTAAGTACTTTTGAGGCCGCAAAATTGGGAGATACTTTACCTAAAGATGAGTCAGCATTCAAGGAAATTGTGCATAAGAACAAAAAGACCTTATTTGGAATTATGAGCACCAGTAGTAGTAACTTGAATGAAGAGATTGGAGACTATGTTGAGGAATGTGAATAGATACAAGAATAAGAAGAAAGAAATCTAGATGAAGTGCTAGCATTGATCTCTAGAAGAGAAAAGAGAGGTAATGGTAAATTTGAAGGCAAACTACCTTTGAAATGTTTTTCATGTAAGAATATTGGTCATTTTGCATCTAGATGTCCTATAAAGGTTCCTAATAATAAAACTAAGTTTGACAAATCAAATTATCCTAAAGACAAGGAATGTTATTATGCTAGAGAGGGTGTTTCAGATGATGATGGTGAGTATGATGAAATTTGATTTCTTGCTATAAAGGATGATGAACCTATACATGAGGAAAAAGCCTTAGTATCTTGTGTTGAAAACAAATCTGAATGGGTTATAGACAGTGGTTGTTCACATCATATGACTGGAGATAAAAATAAATTTGTGAGTTTGAAAAGATATGATGGTGGTGTTTTTAGATTTGGTGAAAATACTCCTAAACTTATCATTGGTGTTGGATCTATTTCTCTAGATGGAAAGACTAATATTGACAATGTATTACTTGTTGATAGACTAAAGCATAATCTATTGAGAGTTATGCAGTTAGTAGATAGAAGTTATCAATCAAGAAATTAATTGATGGGAAATGCTCTATTAGAAGAAAAACATGAGATTCGATTGCATCTAGTACTAAAACTAGAGGTAATGTATTTGAATTGAATACATTTGAATCTTATTGTTTTATTGTTAAGGTTGATGACAGATGTGGCACAAGAGATTTTTTCATGTTAACCTTGATAACATTTTGAAGGCAAGTATGAATTTAATGTTGTAAGAGATCTACCTAAGATTGTAAATCCATCTAACACTGTGTAGAGAGTGTGTTATGGGGAAGCATACCAGAAGCAGTTTTAGAAGCAAATCTTGTTCAGAAAAAGGGAAGTTGGATCTGGTGCATACAGATATGTGTGGTCCTACAAGAACAATATCTTATTATGGTGAAAGGTACCTCATACTTTTTGTTGATGACTTTTCTAGAATGATGTGGGCTACATATTTGAGATAGAAATCTGAAGCATTTGATAAATTCAAGCTATTTACAGAAAAAGTTGAGTGAATCAGGTTTGTAGATAAAATGTTTGAGATTAGACATAGGTGGTGAGTTTACATCAGATTTATTTAATACCTACTTTGAAGAACATGGAGGATACAAACATACATACGCTCCTAGAAATCCACAATAAAATGGGATAGCAGAGTGAAGAAACATAACTATATTAGATGTTGTAAGGACTAAGTTGCTGGAAGGAAATGTGTCACATGTTCATTGGAGAGAAGTAGTTGGCACTGCTATGTACACCTTAAAAAAAATTCAGATCAGAGAAGGTACAAGTAAGACTCCTTATGAATTATGATTTGATAATACACCTAGTGTTAAATATTTTAGAATATTTGGAAGTAAATGTTATATCAAAAGAGATGATGAGATAGGGAAGTTTGAAGCTAGAAGTGATGAATGAATCTTCCTTGGTTATTCTACTAATATAAAAGCATATAAATGTTTTAATCTGAGATTTAGGAAGTTAGTTAAAAGTGCCAATGTGAGGATAGATGAAAAGTTTTAGATTCAGGAAAGAATATATGATTATGATCAGATTACAGAGATGAAAGAGGTCACTGCTGAACTTGAAGAACCTTTGGTGATTGATAATGAGACTGAAGGTGAATTAACTGAGGTTACTGAGACTCCTGGCACTTTGAGGTATGTTAAGAAGAACCATCCTAAAAATCAAATTATTGGTGATGCAAGTAAAGGTATGATGACTAGGTCTAGAGTTAGAGGTGAAATTTGTCTGATTTCTCAAGTTGAGCTGAAAACTACTGATGAAGCATGTAGAGATGAATCTTGGACTAAAGCTATGGAAGAATAACTTGAACAGATAAAGAAAAACAATACTTTGGAATTGGTTCCTAGACCTAAGAAAAAAAATGTGATAGGAACTAAATGGGTTTTTAGAAATAAGATGGATGAGAAAGGAATAGTGGTAAGAAACAAGGCTAGATTTGTGTGTAAAGGCTACTCGCAACAAGAAGGAATAGACTATGAAGAAACATTTTCTCCTACTTTTAGGTTGGAAGCTGTGAGATTATTTATTTCTTATGTTGCACATAAAGACTTTAAACTATATCAGATGGATGTGAAATCAACATTCATCAATGGTGATCTGGAAGAAGAAGTATACATTGAGAAACCTAATGGTTTTCCTTTGATAGAAGATGAAGACATGTTTTGTAAGTTTAAGAAAGAACTGTAAGGACTGAAACAAGAATCGAGAGCATGGTATGCAAGACTAGACAAGTATCTACTTTGTCTTGGTTTAAAAAAAGGTAATGCAAAAAATAATTTATATTTAAGAACTAATGAAGATGGAATCTTAATCATTGAAGTTTTTGTTGATGATATCATTCTTGGAGGCAATGATAAGATGAGTAAGAAGTTCTCTAAAGAAATAGAAAATGAATTTGAGATGTCAATGATTAGTGAAATGAAATTTTTTCTTGCTTTGCAAATCAATCAGAGTAAGAATGGCATTTTTATATCTCAGACCAAGTATCTTATGAAAATGTTGAAATTTTTTAGAATGGAAGATTGTAAACCTATTGGAACACCTATGGTGACTGGATACAAACAGACTAGTAATGATGAGAGAAAAAGTGTTTTTCAAAAAAAGTATAGATCTATGATTGATGGTCTACAATATCTAACTCACACTAGACCAGATATTACCAATGTAGTTAGAATTGTGGCAAGATATCAAGAAGATCCTAAAGAGACACACCTTGCTGTTGGGAAAATTTTTTTTAGATACCTGAAAGGAACAACAAAATATCGATTATGATATGAAAAGACAAATAACTTTATTTGCAAGCTTATACTGATGCTGATTGGGCAGGTAAGGTGGATGATAGAAAGACTACAAGTGGTGGTGCATTTTTCCTAGGGAAAAGGCTGGTTTCTTGGTTAAGTAAGTAGCAGAACTATAGTGCTCAATCTACTGCTGAATCAAAGTATGTGGTTGATGCAATAAATTGCACACAAGTTGTTTGGATGAAACAAATGCTTAAGGACATTGGAATAATTTTTTAAGAGCCAGTGGTTATCCATTGTGATAACACTAGCATAGTGAATATGTCAAAGAACCCTGTAATGCATTCATAGACTAAAAATATTTCTATTAAGTACCATTTCTTGAGGGAGAAGGTAGTAGAGAAAGAGATTAAAATGGAGTATATTAACACAAAGGAATAGATAGCAGATATATTTACAAAACCTTTTCCAAAAGAAGCTTTTGAGTATCTCAGAAGAATGCTTGGGGTTAGAGCCCCTCCTTGTGATAATTAATTGATGTAGATATGCATCAGTCAAGTGGATTTCATAGCTATATCAATTTCTGGACTTGATGTACGGATCTACTCCTTAGGGGGAGTGATCACAGGAACACTATAGAGAACATTTGGGTGATCTTGCACCTGGCTGTTGGACATGAAGATTTGAAAAAGCTACACCTTACAGAAGATTACAGTTGAATTATGGCACCCTTTGCCATTGCTGTCAAATGGGGAAAAATTCTATGTGAAAATCCTTACTATTTTGGGGAGATTTGTGTTGAGGATCTATTGAGAAGATTGTATTGAGAGAGAGTAATTTTTGGGTTGATGGATTTTCCCATATGTTGCCATCAATGCCAAAGGGGGATATTGTTGGATGATATCATATTTGGATACTATTCATGTTGTTTATATTCATATTTTGTCATTGATGTCAACACATGTTTCACGGTTTCTTTAGCCTACTCTTGTCAGATGCAACTAGAAGCCAAGCCTTTTTGGGCCAAAGCCTGGTCCCCTGGTCTTATTACCAAAATTAATATTTTTTTCTAGATTTTGCTTTAGAACTGTATCCATACTTTTGATAACCTTATGAAGAGATGCATCCTGATTCCTAATAGGTGTGTGCTTTGTAAGTGTCAAGAAGAATCTATGGATCACCTGTTCATTCATTGCCCTTTTGTTAGCTCCATTTGGCAGTCTCTCCTTTCAATTTTTTCATAGCATTGGTGCTTCACCTGCTCTATCCAAGACCTTTTCTCCTAATGGACCCTGCCTTTCAAGAATTCTACCCTTCACAAAATCTAGATCTGGGCACTCCCTCACATGTACTGGCGAGTTCAGAAAGAGTGGAACAACCGTATCTTCAGGGATTATTGTGCCCCTCCTAAAATAATTTTTGAAAAGATTCACCATGCTCTTATGGAAAATTATGTTTCCTATTCTGGCTCTAACCATTTTGCAAGAAAAGAAAACCATGGTGACGCTAAGAAGATCAACAAAAAAAGACAAAATTGTTATTGAAGCTATCCCCCAGAAGGATGGTCTAAGGCCAATTTTGATGGCATGAGAAAGGATAATCTGAGGAAGGATGGAAGTGGTGGTGTGATTAGAAACTACTTTGGAAAGGGTATTGATGTTGTCATCCTCCCACTTGGCACCCAAACCAATCACTTTGCGTAAGCCAATGTGACCCTCCAAGTTACCAAATTAGCCCATGATATTGGGATAAAAAACCTATGGCTAGAAGGAGACTCTAGCAACATTATAAACTGCCTTAAAAAATCACCCCTACCATCATGGCCTATTTACAAAATGATAGAAGAAACATGCAATCTCTTAAACACATTCGAGAAAATACACATATCCCACATGTACAGGGAAGCCAAAAGCTACTGACTGGTGCACCAACTTGGCTATGAAAACTGACAATCAGATCAGATGGCTAGATGGAGGAGACCTCCCACATGAGGTGAAGGATTTAGTCAAATACGACAAAATCTAGGGAACAAAGGGAACTAAAATCATTAATCATGAAATTTAATGTTGTGTTTTGCAATGACTTTCCCATAAATGGAAAGTACGGGATTGAAAAGAAGGATAATTATTCCAATTCCCATTTGCACACTTTCTGGGTGCTGATTCACAAAGTTAAAAATTACCTTTCAGGGAAAATAAGAAGAATTATCTGGAACAATTTAGCAAGAAACTATCTGATTAGCTATAAGCTGAACCACCAGAATGTGACTCTGAGCTATTATCCAGTAATGGGAGGCAAAAGACATAGAAGGGATCCCTCTAATGATATCAATAAATGGAGGAGACAGACTAAGGTCTAGAATTATCTACAACAAGGAGGTATCTCTACATTTATTAAAATAATTCATGGTGGAAGCTGTCGGTAACTATAATGTTTGTGAAAAGATGGGATGAGCGAAGCATGGTGACTGATAGAAAAAAAATTATGATCACTGAGGAGGTCATTTCCAATGTTACTGGCATCCCCATTGTGGGTAATAAATTTTACAAATATCATAAATTTTTAGACTCGACAATAAGTGATTTTGTGAGGAATGAGCAAGAGAAAAAAGCTCTCATCAAAGTTGGGACTTATTGCCTTCCAGAAGGCATCAAAATATTGTGGAGATTCATCCTGAAGGCCATCATCTCTTGTATCATGGTGGATACCAAGTTTGATATGATCAGAACCTATCACTTCATTCTTATGAACCACTTCAGACATGGTATGCATTTTTCTATCCTATTTTATTTATATGCTTCCATCAAAAAAAATATTAGTGGTTATAGGGATAAGGCTATTGTGAATCTTGCCCTGCATGAAGGGAATTTACTTCTCATTTATGAGTAATTTAGAGCCTAAATTTTGGGGAAGGAGATTGCAGATACATAGGATAAAATGGATGTCTCTGGCTCTAATTATGTCCCCTCAGAGACTGAAGACAGTGATGGTTTACACTCTGAGAGCCAGGAAGATTTTGAAATTAAGAAGAAGACTCTAGGCTCTTCCTCTAAGAAGCGTGCGGCCAGTACTCATATCACCAAAAAAGAGAAAGTTGTGACCCCATTCAAGAAACATACCACTACTGTCATCTCATCTGAGGAGGAGTATAATGGCAATGAATAAGGGATGAAAACTGACTATGAAGAAGAGATTCCTAGTGGATAAGGAAAAAAGAAAAGGGAGACCACCATTGTTAAGTATCAAAATAAAAAGAGAAAGAACAAGGAAGATAACACTAGTTGGAAGACTCCCGAGGGACAGATTCACAGAAATACCCCTAGCTCTAGTGACAAGGATAAGGTAAAAATCCAAGATGAGCAGGATGGTACTAAACAAGACAACCCTTCTCCCCAATTTTTTGAGCCCCACATCTCAGTGAAAGAGAAGGGGAAGGACAGTGATTTTTGTCGCTATGTTTCTGCGTAGCAGAGGAAGATGGTTTGGGACAAATTTGATGTTAAGACTGCCACAATGGGGATAAAAGGGGAGGTCATTAAGCCCAAAGTTATCAAAGGTGAGGATGGTAGGATAAAAATGGAGGAGCTGATTGACCGGGCTATGGTGGTTGTCAGTGATAATTCAAGGGAAATAGAGCTCGACCTTCTCAATAATGCCATAAATAGTATGCTAGACAACTATAGGTCTATCAAGTGGTTATATCACGAAGTGGTACAACTCAAGAATAGAGCAAAAGAGACAAACATCACCAATAGTGATGGCACTACTAAAGACCATAAGAGTTTCAACACCAGGGTTAGTAAGATGGAGGAAAATTTGATTAGGTTTGAGGAGACTCTTAAAAAAATTATAGAGAAATGCTTCAACATCCTGAAAATTTCACACGAGTATATCAAGATCTTAATTGAAAAAATGGAAGAAAAATTTGAGGGCACTAATGCAGCCAAAACTAGCATAGATCATGAGTAGAAGCCTGATGAGGGACCTAGAAAGAGGATTAGAGAAAGCTCTAAGAAGAAGAAAGAGAATGCAAGCCTGATTAATCTCCAAAAGATTAAGGAATCAATGGCCAAGATGGAGATCCTCAAGTCCAAAGCTACTAACCTACTTGGGAGCATCTCCTGATTGTTTACCCTAGCTTTTTTGGTTTCCCCTGTGTTCTGTTGTCCTTTTTAGCTATTTAGCTTGTTTTTTCCTTCGGCCCAAGTGTTGGCCTATTTCATCTTTTGGTTCTATTATTTTTTGACTGGGCAAAATTTTCAATCTTTATCTTTTTAATTGGGTTTTAGTCACCCTATAAAGCCAATTTTACTTAATAAAAAACATGTTTCTGTGAAGAGGACAGACTGGTAAATTGACTAACAGAAGTGTAGGGACACTGTACAAATGTTTTAGAATGATCAAAGACAAGGAGTTGAGAAGGATGTGTGATGACCTTATTCCTAAGGTTGCTTCACTTGAGGTTACATATAGATCATGTTACAGATGATTTAGTGAAGACTGGTTTTTGGACTGTGACATTTAATGCTTGACAGTGCAGGTCTCTATATTTTGTGTATATCTTATAGATGAAGATGTTTCACCACATGCAAGCTTATGGGATGACTGAGGACACATTGAAAAATATTTTTTAGTGATTGATTATGGTGAAAGTACTGGTGACATCAGTTGTGGTGTGTATTATGGAGGAGACCTATTTTGGTGGCCGAATTCATATGTGTAGCATGTATTATGAATTGTGAGCATGGATTGTGTACCTTGGAGTATAACTAATGGATTGTAATTGATGTTTACTTGTTATAGGTACCGTGTGCATCTTAGCAAGGGATTAAACAATTATTTATATATTGGGAAAACCTAATTGGCCGACCTAATTAACTATTTGTGTATTAGGAAAGCTTAATTGGCCAACCTAATAATTATTCTAATACGGTATATATGAGTGATCTTTTATTTTGGAAAGTAGTGTGGTAGAAATTAAAAAGGAAAAGAAGTCAAAGCTGTGAGGCTTGTTTTGCTTCTGGATGTAGAGTAGAGTCTGTGATAAGAATACTTCATTGGAACTGACCAAGCAAAGACAATTGCTATCAGATAGTTCACTAGATTGTATATTTCCTATAGACACTTGTTTGGATTGTGAATTATTGAGAGTGGCTTTAACCTTCTTTGGGAAGTGTGCATGGGAAGTGAGCCCACTACTTTTCTTGACTCTTAACAGGGTTTGTCTCCTAACAGGGACTGTGTACAATAATGTTGTAATAAGCTCCTAATAGGGCTAAATCTTTTAACAAGGATACTATACTCTCAGTACATTATTTTTGGGTGCTAATTCCCACATGGGTTTTACCTTTAACAGGGTTTCCTCGACAACAAGTATTGTGTTATTGTGTTGGCATTTATTGTGTTATCACTTACATTACAGTTTTGGTTTATAAAGTTTAACATTCTATATCACAACTAATTCACCCACCATGTTAGTTGTTCTTGTGGACTGTTATTTCTAACAATAAGGGTTGAATGTTATTTAGTGTTGTAGGGTTCGAGTTCGGTATGGTTTATTTTTAAGGTAGTGTTTTTTTTTTGGTTTTGTATTAGAATTTAGTTTTAATAAGGTTTAGTGTTATAGTTCAACTTGGATTAGTGTTACAATTAGGTTCAATATGATTTGGTATAGGTTTAAGATTCAATTTTATTTAGGATTTAGATTTAATTTAGTTTAAGATTAGGTTACAATTTGGCTTAGTGTCGAACTAGATTTAGGTTTAGGGTTCAATTTGAATCAAGGTTTTTTTGAAAATTGGGTATAGGTTAGGGTTAAATTTTCTATAGTGTTTAGTTTAGCTTTGGTTAGGGTTTAAATTTAGTTCAGTTATATGGATAGGGTACAACTGAGCTTATGGTTTTCATTAAAATTTTATGGGATAAGGGTTTATTATAGTATAGGGGTTAATTTGATCTTACAACATGTATTTTCTTCTACTTTGATCCATCTAAATTATTGCAGGAAAACATGTTTGTCACACGATTATGAAGTATATAGTAATCATTGAACATCTATTTAAACAGACATTATGAACTTAAGGATAACAACTACACTTATACATAGGGATATTGTTAATGCTAGTTACAAATTGTTGTTCATTTAGATAAAGGTTTAGAGTTATAAGTGGGGTTAGGGTTTACTAATAAAACTTATAGTTTAAATGAAGTTATTTTTTTTCCCAAATTATTAGAGATGCAATCACTCTTCCTAATATTTATAGGGTTAAAGTAAACTTAGGGTTTTAATTAGGATTAGCACCAAAATTCAAGTTAGGTTAATGTTAGAGTGACTATTAGTGTCAAGGTATCGATTAAATCATAGTAAGTGTCATAATTTTTTATGGGATGATTAACAAACATTAGTTTGAATAGATCTTTGAAACATAAATATCATATTTAATATTAAATTTTATAGTTTGAAAGTAATCAATTACAATGTAAACACTCTTCACAAATTAGATTGATTTAAAAATGGATTTTACAAAGTAAAGGGGTTTCGTTTGTTATCCAATAAGGAATATAAATTTGGAACTGATGACATGATTTTTCTTATTTGTGAAAATATAGTACATTGACTTATTTCTAAAGCTTTTAATTTATTTTCTTCATCTTTTTGCTTTGCAATTTATTTGTCCTTCTTCATTTTTCATAAAGATCATATGTGAAGAGTGACATTATTCTTAGTCCTTTTAAAGACTTTCCATGAGATTTGTAAACAAATGACATTCTTGTTCTTTCAATCGGTCCTATATCAACAGCGGTTTTTGCAATTGTCAAACCTTGTGATTTGTGTATTTGCACTATAGAACCCCTTTATCTTTTACTAATAGGGAGTGTTTATGAAATTTTATCATCAAATGGTTGTCTAGAGTAACTATCAAACTTAATCATTACATGTGCTGGTAGTTCTGGCGCCATGCTTCCAGGTTTATAGACAATATTTTGAATATATCCTAAAGCTTTCCACAATTTTGAAGTTTTCCAACAATACCTTTGCTCAACTATTGCTTTCATGTGTTGGCTCCTCTCTAAAAGGAGGCAACTAACCCAAGTCTGTAACTAAAATTATAGAAATTCGTGGAATTATATAAGCATAATTTTAGTATTCGATATAATAAAAATATAGTGAATCATTATATATTCTACATTATCATTTGTTTCTTACATTCTATTTATTATTGATGTTGTAAACCATCTAAACTTATCACTCGTTTAACCTAAAAAGGGCTCACTTGTCCAATAAGAATACATAACTGAAAAATATCATTGTAATAGTAGCTTGCAAAAATAATTCAATAGATTTGTATTTTCAAATTTCTAGGCTTTGATTTATTATATGACTAAAAATTTATATCGACATTAAGAAGTTTGTCAACTTGAGTTTAAACAAACAAAAATAATATAAGATCACGTGATGGAATGATCTTGGGCATACTCTTAGGGATTCCTTGATGAGTTTATGCTAACCCATTATTATGTTTACATATATTATCTTTCACTTGAAGGTATTAACAGATCTTTTAAAGTAGCTCATATGAAGGATAATACTCAATAAGACTTTTGTAGAATGATTATAGATATATTTTGTGACTTGATTCACTATTTATTTGGAGGTTTAACTTTTCTCATTTATTTTCTATAAATTGACTCAAAATATGGTAAGTGTTAAATCGTTGTCAATGAACAAAGAGATGGTATCTACATGTTTCATCATCTAGCTCTATCTTCAAAGGGTTTTTTTCCCCTTATCCCTAAATTTATCTTAGAGACTATTGCCATTGTGTTACAAGGTAATTACATGGTAGGAAAGGACATAATAGGAATCATTATGTATGTTTGTACATATCTTGTGGAGAAGCTGCAATGTTATTTATACAATAAGTTTAGTGTAATTAAATTCCACTCAAGTATATGATGCAATTGGAAGGTCTTAATGTATTTGGGTTTGAATTAACATAGCCCTAATAGTTTAGTAACTATTGGAAGCTAAAATTCAATCATGAAAATGATTAAAATGTGAAATATCATTAGCCGATTTCTTCATAACTACACTACCTATAAACTAATTATTACTAGCAATACTAGACCTATCAATTTGACCAAATCTGTTCTCTTTTCCTTTTTAATTTTTTAATTTTTTCAGTGAGTGGCCAAAGATGTTTGACCAAAACAACACATTTTTTCTTCATCGTTGATAAATTCAAGATAGACGAAAAATCACGCGTTGAGGAACCATTTATCAGTCACATGTTATTCTAGAAACATTTTTGTTATTAGGAATGCAGAATAGCCTTCTTGACCAGAATAAGTCATTTCTCTTCCAACTATGACCGTTGTTAGTAACTTGGCGTGCATTCCACGCAATTTAAACGAAACAACGACGGAGGCATTCCACCTATTTTGTTATAAATTCAGACAACAATCCAATGCCAAGCACTGCTCCACATTACAATATTGTGAACTAAAAAGCTTTTCTATAAATTTGAGTCATTGGGTTGCAAACACATATCTCATTTCTCCACATTAAACAATATTGCAAACACACATCTTATCTCTATTTGCTACGCTTCTATAAACTTATCCAAAATGGGTGTATTCGGATTTGTGCAGAGTTGCTTCAAATTACCTGTTACAACTGATGTGTTCCCCGAAGAAGAGGGAAAGCATGAAGATGATAATGGGAAAAAGATGAGAGATTCAAGTGAGAAGAAAAAGGGCAGTTCACGCAGTGCCCCAATTGTTGTTTCCTACTTTCCCCTTGGATCCAACCTCTCCCGCCTCTAGCCTCTTTCTATTTCTATTTTTATTTCATCCCACACATTCATTTCTCTTATCAATTCACTTGGTTGGAAGAGTTTTGATGATCGTTCAACACAGCACGAGTAATAGATGATAAATCTTGTAACTACAATATGCTGGTAATCCTGCAACTCCAGTTGAGATTGGGCGATCCTTTTTAAGAGCCAAATTGTATGAAAGTCAAGCAAATCTCCATATGGGTTAGCAAGAGCTGATCCCTATTGAACTGTTGCTTCTTAATCCCAAATATTTCTGTAATTCTTTTAAAAATTCTGTTGGAATTTGTAGTTAAGGCTCTAGATGCACAGTAGGCCTTTGATATGTAAATTAGCATTTTGAGATAATATCATTAATTCAATTACCTGAAATAAATTTATCAGTTCGATCAGAGTAGCTCTGTTTTTCTTCCAAAGTAGCAAAGATTAGGAATAAAAGATAAACTTGACTTTTAGTACGCTTGCATCTAGTTTTGAATATCACAACTATTGTCCCGTTTTCAAAGCAACAAATAAAATTGTTTTCCTCATGTCCCCACACGCTAATAGTTGATTTTAACAACTGCAACATGTTGTAAAACTATAAAAACAGAGAAATGAGAATTACAGATTTAAATAGACAAAAAAAGAATTGACACAACACGGATTTATCGTGGTTTATCAATTGACTACGTCCACACTGAGCAGAGGTTTATTATTTAAGTAAAACATAATACAATACAATGGTTACAGCAGTAGCTTTATAATAAGCTTTCAATACAAAGAGTCAGAAGACGAAGAGTCTTCTTTTGGAGGGAAAGAAAAAAAGTCCGCTGGAATTCATCTCAACAATCTCCCACCAGATGCTACCACTGATCAACCATACCCCTGCTTGCCCTGCCGATTTATCTTTTCTTTACAAGTCCAAGAGAAGTCCTAGCAATTTCAAACTTCTCTTTGGGTACAACTTTAGTAAATATGTTAGCCAGATTGACCTTAGTGTCAATCTTAACAACCTTCAGCTTTCCTCCTTCAATCTTGTGTCTTACGAAGTGAGCATGAATTTCAATGTGTTTGGATTGTCGCTGAGATGCATGATTGTGAGCCATAAAAATTGCACCGCAGCTATTACAGAATAAAACATAGTTATCTTGTTGATACTTCATATCACAAAGTAGACGCTGCAACCAAATCATCTCTTGAGCACCTTCAGAAAGAGCCAAGTATTCAGCTTCAGGAGAAGAAAGAGCAATAGAGTGTTGCAGCCTTGAGGCTTAGCTAATGGCAGCTCCGGCAAAATGAAAGTATAACCCGTAGTAGACCTCCTTTTATCTAAATCTCAAGCAATATCGCAATCCATGAATCCTTGCAGCTGTTTATTGTTGCCACCAAAACATAAAACATAATCTGAAGTACCTTTTAAATATCTAAGTATCCATTTAACAAGCTTCCCGAGATTTCTCATGAACCTACTTACAACTCCCACTCGGGACGAGTGGAAACCATAGCATACATTATGCTACCAACTGCTGATTTAAATATACAAACAAAGAATGGACACAATACGGATTTATCATGGTTCACCAATCGGCTACGTCCAAATTGAACAGAGGTTTCTTATTTAAGTAAAACATAATAGAATACAATGGTTACAACAGTAGCTTTATAATAAGCTCTCAATACAAAGAGTCAGAAGATGAAGAGTCCTCATTTGGAAAAAAAAGAAAAGAAGTCCATTGGACTTCATCTCAACACATGTACCTCGCTTGGTATGTCAAAGACGATTTGATTTTTCATTGATTTATCCATTGAGTGGCCAAAGACAAATTCCATGTAGGTTTATCAGTTGAACCAAGACAGCACCTTTTATCAGCGATGATGGAAGCAACATATACTTACCTTTTATTCCATGCTTCTTTGCTTTCAGTCAAGGAAAAATCTATTTACCTATCGTTTTATTATTAGTAAATATTAAGAACTCAGTCCTCCTGATCCTAAGAGTTACATTTATTAATCGTTTTATTATTAGCAAATATTCATTTTATTATGACAGAAAACAATTGTAATGTGTTGATTGATAATAGTAGAAGAGATTATAATGTGTTGATTGATGACGGTAGAAGAGCTTATGAGGAAATATGAACATAAATTTAGATTCCTTTTTACAATTTACTCTAAATTTTACAAGGTAAAAGTTATTTTATCTTATCATACTCAATACTAATCATTGTTACTCACTCTAGATTTCATTTCCTGCAGATGTGGGAAAATAAAATTCCTATGTAAATCATGCTACACCATGTAGCTGTCCTTTGGTCTTTATCTTATCTGCCATTTATAAGTTTATTTAGCGCCCTAGTTCTGGTTTAAAATGGTACCTGTGCTACCCACGCAAGATGCTCCAGCATCAAGGGTTTTTAGAACTTAGTGGATATGACCTAATATTTATAATTGAAACCTAATATTATGATTTAGAAATAATGGATTTATTCAATCTGTAGTATATGTTTATTTAGTCTATGTTTAGGAGTTTATACTTTTATTTTACTTATTTATAGTTTGTGGCCTATTATTTGAATTATTCATTTCCCTGGTTATAGGGAATGAAGGTTTCTTATTTATAGTTAATAGATTCTGAGTTTTAAGTCAATCGTTTAAAATTTATAGTTTGGAACTATAAGTTTAAGTTTAAGATTTATTTTGATAATTAAATTAAATAATAATATTTCTTTTACTATTATTATTTCTTCATATATTGGTAGAGGAATTGCATCTTTTATCTAGATATAGATAATGGGGATGAGGCCCTAATTAGAGTTATATTTGAGATGAGACACGCTCTTGAGTTATTACTAAATAAGAGTCAAATTCTACAATCTGATACTATTCAAGAATTGTGATATAGAAAGTCTAGAGATATCGAGAATTTAATTTAATATAATTTAAAAAAAATTGAATCCTCGATATCGCTTGGCTTCATTTGTATATATTATTTATTATATATATAGCTTGTAGCATTTGCACATACCACTCCAATGAAATTAAATATACAATTTTATTTAAATATTTTTAATAAATATAAATTTAAGTAATGTTAGGGCTAGACTTTAAGTATTGTCAAGGCTAGGCTTTAATTTGGTCTAATGTTAAATAAAATTCAGTAGTCTTAGGGTTGGGATTTTCTTTAAATTTAGTTTGGGTTCAAGATTTATTTTTAGTTTGTGTTAGGGTTAGGGTTGAATTTGGTTTATTTCTTAGGTTATGATTCTATTTGGTTCAAGGTTACGATTGGATTCAGAGGTGGTAGTGGAAGAGTAGTGAACCCAATACAAATTATTCAAAGTGATGATGAGAATCCAGTCCTCCTCAATGACCTTAGGGAGTAGATTAGGGTTCTACACATGTGATTCAACTTGTTTGGACACCTTCTAACCGTTTCACAAGTCCCAAATAACCAAGTTATCAAAATTGTCTAGATTGGTCTAGTTACCAAGGCTAATTCCTTGTAGACCTAAGCTCACTGTTTTAAGGGATCAACTTAAAACATTCCCAATCGGCCCTGACAAACAAATACCACTTTTGAGTACCCTTTTGGGGGTTCTATCAAACATGAAAGACTTAGGGTCTGATTTTTCTACTACACCCCTTAGTGCTTACACTCCTCGGAGACCTAATAGGGCTAATAAGACTCACTTTACAAAGAAACTAATCAATGGACCAATCCCCAAAATGAATCAATACCATGGATAGGAAAAATTACAATGTTCAACACCAATTCCATCATTAGATTCAATGGATCCCCTCCCTGGGTTTGACTGTACCATCAACTTCCTAACTACTCAACCAAGCACATGGGACATGCTTGGCTAGGGCTTGGTGGTAAAATTCTTAAGCAATATTCCTTGAGATTGAACTTTTTAGAATCATTAAGTTCACTCCCCTAACTAAGATTCCTTCAATGGTCGTGAGGATCCAATGGTTAGAATGCTAGTTAGGGCTCCATCTTTGCCACACCCTAGAAAAGAGGGGTTTTTAGCCGGTCTAGACCAAAATAGACGGGTCTCACTTATTCCTACACAAAATGAATTCAAACCAAAAGAAAAAGGACACTAGTTCATTACCTTTTCCAACTATGTCTATTTAAACACCATGCCAATCATTGATCTATGGTACAGTAAGGAAAAATAGGAAATTTCTTCATAAAATCATAACTTTTATTGCTTCAATCCTTCCACCAAACATGAACTCAAAAACCTTCAACCAAATTGGATGTGTTTGGTCTAATATCTACCAAAACCAATTTATCCAACTAATTTTTAACTAATTATCCATTGGGTAGAGTAATTCACATTTTGCAAGAAATTTTTCTAATGCCACTTTTGCAACAATTTTGCAATATGCATCTATGGTGGTAGGGTTTCTAAGGGAGAAGGTGAGGCTGAAGAAGGAGAGGCAGATGATGGCAAGGATGCAGACTGTGATCTCACCCTTCTCGCAACCACATCTATTTTGGGTAGTGTGGTTTCAATCCCCTGGCTGTCAACTACAGGTTATGGTGTTTGTGCTACCCTGCCTGCTCTATTATGGAGTTGGGTGTCCTTTTCTTCCATCGGCCACTCTTTTTTGACATTCTTTGTGGCCAATTTCTAACTCCTTACTCTCTTCTTCTGCAAGGCACAGTGTTTGTGGGTTGCGTGGTTGTTGGGGTCTCAAAGTTCCTGAGTCTGAGGGTTGGGTTTTTTTTTTTCGGCCTATTTGGGTCTTGTTTGTTGAATACCCTGTGTGTGGGTAAGGGTTTGGCTGGGAGCTACTTCCCTCCCTGGTGTTTCTCTCCCTACTATTGGGACTTTTTGGGTATAATGGGGGAGCGATGTTCCTCTTGGGGGGATAACCCAAGTGCTGTTGCACTTTTCTCTTCCTGTTCAGCCTGGTGAAGTTTCCATGGTGCATCTGGAACTCTCACGTGTTTTTTGAGGCCCCGTACAGGTTTGTTTTAGTTGAGGTTATTGCCCTTTGGTGGTTGGGTGCCTTTATTTTGTAGATTTCCCTTTTTTTGAGTTGGTTTACTAAAGACACTCCAGAGTTCTAGATGTGGTTGTTAGCTCTTCACCTTGAAGATTTGTTCTATTTTACGTGGGTGTGATGGGAAGGGCTTTCTCTTCCAGCTCTTTTTTATTTTGTTTTGTGGGTCTATCCTTTTTTCTTGGTCTGGACAATGTGTTTTCTTTCTCTTTTGGGTAGGTGAATGCTGACATTTTTCAAGGGCTCACCTTGGGTGGTTGTTTTTGGTTGGATTTTGTAGCTGGTTTGGGAGCTTTCTCCAACCCTATATATTTTTATTGTGGGTGGTTAGTCTAGAGGTGGGCTTGGTACTGTCTGTTTTCTTCTTCTTTCACGGATCCTATGGAGGTGGAGTTGTCTCCTATAAAGGGGGAGGTTTTCATGAATTTGGAGGTAGAAGAGTTCAGGTCTCTCTTCTGTGGTAGGTGGTTGAACAATTTTTTCCTAGTGTTGTTTATCTCCCTCCTCAATGCTCCTATTGAGGTGGTTCGCATTACTATTGAGGTGGAAAGGGTTGTTGCAGTTCGTGGGCGAATCTACAGTTAGGTTGCCACTTTTAATCACAAGAAGATCTTCGATGACCTTTCTTTTCCAAGGGAGTTTGGAAAGCTTCAACTGATAGTTTGTTGGTTGAGCTTTGGTGGTGGTCTTTCATGACCCCATTGTTCTTTTAAGTTTCTATGTTGTTTACTCTGGATATGATTAACATGCTTTTAATTTGTATCTAGTGTGCTACTATTGTACCAAGGGCCAGTACCCTCTTGCTGCTGCTTAATTCAAAATTTTTTTTGCAATTTTTTAACATTTTTGCATTCTTACGACCTATTGACTTGATAAGGTGCAACTGGATTTCAATATACTTCAGAACACCCTAAATCACCTAAGACACCCAAAATATGTAAAATATGCCCCTTTGACTGAGTTTGACCAAAGGCTTATAAAGGCACCAAGGATCAACTAGTCTTACATGTGTGCCTATTACAAAGCATTAGAGGTCCAATGGACCTAAAATCAATCACAACCACAAACACTATCTTCCTATCTTCTAGGCACCTAAGAGACCTGAAATGGAGGTTTTTCTCTTGCACCATACTCGTGAGGGTAAAAAGGACTCAAGTCCCTTGCATCTTCAAGTCTGCTACAATAGATCCTGTCTTCAAAAATGCTTCTTCAGTCATCCAAGTTGCATCCTCTAGTGGGTGATTCTTCAATTTAAGTAGGTACTCATGGTATATCTATCTCATAGTCATCTTTTCCACTATTGTATCTAATATTTCATCAGGTTTTAAAAGATCTTTCTTGGTCAAATATTCAACCCATTCCTTCTCTGCTACCTCTTGATCACCTGTAACAGAAACATCATCCAAAGAACCTTTGTATGCAATACATTTTGAAACATTAAATATGATTGAGATTACAAGATTAGGCTGTAAATTAATATGATAGTAATTTGTGACACATTTCTTTAGAATCATACAGGGCCCTATCTTCTTCATCATGAGTTTTGTGTACTTCTCCTTAGGAAGTATTTCCTTTCTCAGATGAACTATCACCATATCTTATATCTGAAAATAGAAGTCTCTTCTTCTCAGATATGCTCTAAGTTTTTACTTCTCTCAAGTACTTTCTAACTAATCCTTCCCCTGTTGGTGAATATCCTTCATTGCCTATGCAACGCCTTCATCTTGGTCACTCCTATTCTCCACATCTCTTAGGTCTCTAAGCTCAAGTACACTCACCTCTTGGGTGAACCCCATACACAATCAGGAATGAGCTTTTCCCAATACTTTTATTAACTGGGTCATTGTATGAGAACTCTCCCTGAGCTAATATGGCATCCCAAGAAGTTTCATGCTCTTTAGTTAAACACCTAAGTAGGTTTCCCAAAGATCTATTTATGATCTCTATATGACCAGCTGATTATGGGTGATAGGCCGATGAAAATGAAAGATTTGTTCTAAGTTTCTTCCATAGTGTTCGCCAAAAGTGGCCCATGAATTTGGAATATCTATTAGATAGAATGGAAAAGGGTAAGCTATGTAATCTCACTACCTCCTTAAAGAATATCACTTATATATGTGAGTCATAATGTGTTGTTTTTCAAGGCACAAAGTGTGCCATTGTACTGAACCTGTCAACAATAACATAGATGCTATGAAATCCTACTTTGGTTCTAGGAAGTCCTAGAACAAGATCTATACTAACCCATTCCCATGGTCTATTGGGAATATGTAAAGGAGTATAGAAACCTGCATTTTAACTATATCCCTTAGCCCTTTAAAAAACCACACAAGTCTCCACAAATCTCCTATCACCTGCGTGCAACTTAGGCCAATGATAAAATCTTCTAACTGACTCAAGAGTTTTGTCAATTCCATAATACACTGAGATACATCCACAATGTTTCTCTTTTATGATATTCTCCCTCATAGAGCACCTGGGGATGCATAATTGGCTGCCTCTAAATAATAGACCCTCATGTAATATATACTCTGAGAAATCAATATGATAATCATTCTCAAAATTGGTGTATACCTCATGGGCTCCCTTGGAATATTCATCACTCTGATACATATCTTTTTGGGAGTTGATTACCATGGTTTCTAGTTGAATTTATTGTACTTTGGGTGATCTCATTTTATGGGCATCATCTACCTTATTTGCAACCCCATTTTTTGTGCTTGATAATGAAGGTGGAAGCTTGTAGGTGTTCCACCCACTTCATATGCTTGTGATTTAACTTCTCCAATCTGTTCAAAAAGCTGATAGTATGGTTATCAGTATAGGCAACAAATTATTTTGGAAACAAGTAGTTCCTCCATTTCCTTAGGGCTTGGACCATGACATATAGGTCAAGGTAATAGGATGAATAGTTTTTCTTAGCCTCACTAAGCTTTTCACTGAAAAAGGCTAATGCCCTACCTTCTTGACTCAAGACTTCCCCTATAGACACCTTACTAGAATCACATTCAATAGTGAATACCTTCCTAAAATCAGGTAGGAAAAGGCATGGTTGTTTTACTACCCTCCTCTTTAAGTATTCAAATGACTCATTAGCCTCCTCATTCCAACAAAATTTAAGTTGACTTCCCCTATTGATGGTATCAATCATTGGTGCACATACTCCACTAGAATATCTTATGAAATTTATTTAAAAAATTGCAAGTCCGTGCAAGCTCTTTACCTCAATTTTAGTCCTAGGGGCTAGACAATTAAGGATATTCTACTTTTGAGGCATTCATCTTCAAACTATCCTTTGTGATAAAAAACCCTAGGAATGTCAATTCTTCCTGCAAGAAAACACACTTCTCCAAATTGATCATTGTCATTTCATCATATAGTCTCAGCAATACCAAATCCAAATGTTTCAAATGTTCTTCTTTACTCCTATTGAACACCAAGATGTCATCTAGATAAACGACCACAAAATGATTGATAAAGGGATTGAGGACCTCATTCATCAGGCACATGAAAGTGCTAGGATCATTTAATAAGCCAAATTGCATGACCATCCATTTAAAAGACCCTTATTATTCCTAAAATCTATCTTCCACTCATCTCCTTCCCTTATTCTAATTTGATGGTATCCACTTTTGAGATCAATTTTGGACTAATAACTTGCCCCACCAAAACAATCCACAAGACCTTAATTCTTGACATAAGGAATCTATACCTTATAGTTATTATTTTTATAGTCATGGAGTCAGTACACAATCTTCGAGTACCCTCCTTTTTAAGGGCCAACATTGCAGGCACTACACATGGGCTCACACTTTTCCTTATGAGCCCTTTCTCTAAAAACTCTTGGATCTGTCTGGATATATCTTTTTTTGATCAGGAGTCAGTTTATAAGCTTCTTTATTGGGCAATGTATCCACTAGTATAAGGTCTATGCAGTGAGTGATGTCCCTAATAGGTGGTAGTTTCTCTGGTTTGTTCCCTGCAACTATCCCTTTTTACTTATCTAACAACTCTTGTACCTCCTTTGGACAAACTTTTCTCTCTAAGTTATTGACCATATGATTATCCTTTGGCTTAAAGATAAGGTTAAAATAAGGGGCATCTTTCTATTAAGAGTCTTCATAAATTATTTATCATCCACTAATATAACATTTGTAATAACATTCTAATCCTTACTATCATCAGGGAGAGGGTTCATGGTGAAATTTTCTCCATTATTAGTGATTTGATATAAATTTCTCCCTATCATAATGTTGGGTATTCACAACATACTACCAAGGCCTTCCTAATACTAGGTGGCCCATAATTTCTCATTGATCAATGTTTTTTTACCCTTATTTAGCCAAGATACTTGGTAAGGGTTGGGATGGGGTATCTTTTGCAATTTTAACTTATCTACCATCTCAACTAAAGCTAAACTATCAGAGGAGCCTAAGTGAACAATCACTTTACATACCTTCCCACTTAATTTTCATGAGGTCTTACAGAATGATTTCCTTTATGGTGGATCCTTTTTTATAGGGATATTCAAAAGAGTTGTATACAAGATAATAAATTATCCTTGCTCTAAATCTACAACCCTGGATGGTGAATTCACACTTTCACTATCCTCTTCTTGAGTGAGTTGAAATCTTCTGTCCCCTCCATGACTGGTAGACCCTTTCTTCTCCAGGAACCTATAGAAAGGATTACCAACTTGGTTACAGTTGTAGGACTTTCCAGTGAATACTCATGTTCCTCTTCCACCAAATTTTCCTCTATTGTTAGGCCTTGTACCTCTGAATTTACCTTTGTGACTAGATTCTCCTCCATGCTCCTAACTGCTTGTTATTCCTTGTGGTCTAGGGGACTATCATCTTCCTCCAAAGTTTCTAGATTCCCTTTGAAGTTTATTTTCCCTCTTCCTCTATTTTATTTTCTCTACCTTCCTCTTTTGTCTCTCCTCAATTCTTAGTTCCATTTGGAAGCACTTGTGGACTGCCTCTGGGGTAAAGAGACTGATTTTATCTTGTATGATATATTTGAGCCCATTGAGATACCTAGCTATTTTTTTCTTCTCCTTCTCTCATAGCTTTTCTCTGAGAGTCAATCTATGGAACTCCTAAGTATAGGTACTCACATCCAATTCTCTTTTCCTTAGGTTCTGCGATTTCCTATGCATTATGATCTCATAATGATCAGGCACAAACTGCTTCTTGATCTTTGCAACCATTCTTCTCCATGAATAAATAAGATTCCTTTTCTCCTCTATTCTCTCATTTTGTAAAAAAATATACAAACTAAGGGAAAATCCCTTCATCTTGGACTTGGAAATATTTACCTTTTGGTTCTCAGAAACATCTTCACATTAAAATGGTTCTCTAATGCCTCCAGGAAATCCATCACTTCTTCTAGGTTCATCTTGTCAGTGATCACAGGTATTTCTACCTTTCTATCCTTCCTACCATTTCAAGGGCATCTAAGAAGTATCTCTGGTCTGTAGAGATCCTTTCTCTCTCTTGCTTAGGGTTCTCCTCCCCCACTTGTTCTTCTTTAGAGTACACCTCCTCACTCTTCCCTTTTCTTCATAACTTCTTGACCTTATCCTCTAAGGTCTTGTTATTCTTCTCCATCTCTTGAAATAATTTCAAGACTTATGCAGTCGTACTCCTTGGAGGCATATTTTTAGCGTCTTATCCTTCTTCACCTCTTGATAAAATGTAGTAATTCTCTTCCCAATGACCACGGCTTGCTCTGATACCACTTGATGCTGGGGTGGTAGTGGAATCCTAGTGAACCCAATAAGTGAAGATGAGAATCTATTCCTCCTCAAAATTTAACCATTCCTTCAAGCGACTACCAAATATTTCCACTCTTTGTAAGCATTAAAGATCCTCCAACTCTTAATTAATTTTCTCCAACTCCTTAATCAAGTTTCTTCAATTCCTTAATCATGTTTCTTCAATTCCTTGTCTCTAATGCCCAACATGCCAAGAGACATCATTACTTCAACCCTTGACCCTAGGGAGTATATTGGGGTTATACACATGTGATTCAACTTGTTTAGACACCTTATGACCATTCCATAAGGCCAAAATCTCCAAGTTGTCAAAACTGTCCACATTGGTCTAGTTACCAAGGTTAATTCCTTATAGCCCTAAGTTCACTATTATCAGGGCTCTGTATGCACCCTAAAATGGTCGCCTAAACTTTGGGCCCCATTTCTCAATTTATCAAATCCCTGAATCAATATTTTCAAATATCAACAATATCAATTATATCAATTTCCTTGATCAAATCATAATCA
>MU224413.1:4838142-4848853 GCA_018584345.1 Thuja plicata
GTATGTATATATATATGTATATATATATATATCTATATATATATATGTATATATGTATATATATATATATGTATATATGTATATATATGTATATATGTATATACATGTATATATATAGTGTTTATCAATATCTGACATATTCGATTGCATATAATATATTCTATGTTGAATCGGGCCGTATGTTTTACGTAATTGTTAATCGACTTAGTCGATATCTTGTCATGATAATAGAAGCGATATGATAACTATCATACAATAGTTATCGTAGCACATATATGTACAGTGGGAAAATGGAAGCACTTCCATTGTAGACTGGTTTAGCCTTTCGAGTAAGTGGTTTGGGGTCATGTTAAGCACCTTGAATGGGTCTTTGACTTGGATCTGGCTTTCTCCCTTGTTCTTCCCCATTTTCAACTTTTCTCTAGCCTATTTTTGACATCCCAAACTACAAAACTGAGAATTTTGAGCTTAGGGTCAAAATTGACCTTTCTGGGTCAAGGTCAACCTCAACCTTGACCTAGGTCAAGGTCAACATCGACCTTGACCTAGGTCAGAGTTGACCTTGATTCTGACCCAAGGTCCATATTTCATGATTCTGAGGTTTCCGGATGTCGGGTTTTGGAAAGGTTTAATTTCTGCTTCTTGGTCGGCTGTTTTGGTCTTCAGAGAAAAGAATCTTAAATTATATTTAACATAGGTCCTCTTCTAGGGGTATAGGACTAATTGAAATTTAATTCTCATATGTAGGCCTCTCTAGAAGATCGTTCCCTAGATTCATATATAAGGAATCCTTCTCCTCTAATTTTCTTTAAGCACTAACAATCTAAGAATTGAAAATGACAACTCTATGCATGATCTATTGAAGAAAGCATCTATACTCAAGCATCCTAGCATTCAAGAATCCTTAAGCATTCAATTCATCAAGGATATCCATTGGTAGCCATTGAAGGATTCAAGCTCTATGGAGCCCTCTTGTTGAATATTTCTCCATCCACATTCCTCCAAGCCTCTTCCTATTCCAAGATCCATTCAATATTGGTGCTGAAGATCTACAAGCAATTGATTTGAGACATCCTACATCCAACATTCTACATTCTACATCCATTTGGTGCATGCATACCTGTAGATCTACGGATTCGAATCCACCACAAGGGTTTCTATACAAGCAAGGTGAATTTATTCATTTACTTTGTTTTACATATGAAATTTCAATTAAATACTTTGAGGTTAATTCCAAACATGGGGTTGATCAAGGCAAACCCCTCCCCCCCCAAAAAAAAACCATTTTTATTGAAGGGACAAGTTTGGAACAACAAATTGGAGTGCAGATTCAGATACCCTTTTCAAAAAACTATTGGGATCCAGAAATAGATTTTCTGTCAGAGATTTTGGGTAAGAATCGACATTCTATTCAGGGTCAGAATCATAAATTCTGGGTCCATGATGACATTCATTTTTAGGTCAAAATCAAAACTAGCCAAGATCAAAAAAATATTTTTGGGTTGTCTTCGTCTCTGCGTTTCAGTTCCAGATCTAGTTGCAGATTTTACAGAAACTCAGTGTAGAAACCCAAAAATAGAATTCTTTATATTTGTAGCATTTTGAGGTTAGTACTTGTCTTCAATTCATTTCGATTAAATTTTTTAATCTTCCTAAATATATCACACATTCTCTTCTATAAAACGGGAGTTAGGTTTTTTTCTCTTTATCCCTATCCTTAATAGCTTGATTCACTTATGCATTGATCCTTTCTTTAGGGTTAATCAATTTGGATCTTCCGTTTATGAAATTTGGGATTAAGAGGATAGTCTTACCTTCTTCACTATTCCTACAATCATCACATTCACACATAACACATCAATCAATCCCACTTTTATCCTTTACAATATATAATATATGATGTGTTACGATAATTATCATATGATAGTTATACATAACACTATGTTGTTACAGGATATATAATGTGGTTTATAACACACGTAACAATAATTTGAAAGGGCATGGATATGTAGGACATGACCCTACATGGCTTAAGCCACATAGGGTCATGTCTCTACATAGACATGACCCTACACTATGTATATAAACTCAGTTGCATGTGCTGAGGAAAGAAAAAAATTACATTGTGCATGTCTCCTCCTTAGCAACATACCGAATAAATAATTTTGCAAATTATAATTCAGTAAATATAAATACATACTTACTCACTATATATAATACATTGTGAACAACACAAAAAAGAGTATCAAATTCACTCTATTGAAGATATTAATTCCTAACATAGAATAGGGTCCTACACATGTAAATCAAGTTTTTTGGACACCTGCTGAACATTCTATTAGCACTATATTCTGAAATTTTTCATATTTCAAAAGTGGTCTTTTCCCACGTTAAATTGTGTTAAATTTATAAATTTTCATGTCAAAAAGTATTAAAATGTGCATAGTCTTTCAAGCGGTCATCATTTATGTTAAGTCACACTATCTTTGTTAAGAAGTCATTAAACCGTGTGAGTGAGTGAGTGAATGGGTTGTCATGCGGTCGCGCAATTGTGACAATCTTGCAAAATGTTAACGTGACTGCGCAACTGAGTGATGTGGTTATAAGAAATGTTTTGAATTTGTTTATCTCTCACTCACCATGTAACTTTACTTTAAGCCTTTGGGTTCACGAGTGAGTGACCAAGAAGAGAATTGTGTCATCGCTTACTCACCAAGGTAAGTTAACCTAACATTTTTGTTTGCGAGTGCATGAGAAAAGGGAATTTTAATGTTATCATTCACTCGTCGAGGTAAGTCATCTAACATATTTTTTTTCATGAGTGAGCGTGTTAGGTTTAGGTTAGGTCATTACTCACTCGCTGAGGTCTATTACATGTCATCTTTTGTTGTGCGAGTGAGTGACACAGTCTGTATTACATGTTATATGTTGATATATCTCAATCGTGATGGATTTTTCATTTAAGGTTTTTAATCCGTGAGTGAGAAACCAACTAGGTTTTATTTCATCGCTCACTTGCCAAGGATTAGCAATTAATAATTTTTGGACTGCGAGTGAATGATGCAGCTTAGGACGTGTTTCAAAAGGGGTTATCACTCATTCGCGATGGTTGAAGATCAAGTCAGAAAACAATAGCGAGTGCATGACTAAGTAAAAATTCAAACAAAATTTTTAGTTGTCGCTCACTCATGCAAGTTCAAACATGATAAGACAAAGTGTAGCGAGTACGCAACTAAAGATTTAGATGAAATCAACGACTCTCGTTCACTCGTGAAGAAAGTTTTGAATATCTGGTTTATGCAGTGAGTGAGTGACAAGGTTCCGCGTGCGTCATTTCTGGGTTTTGAATTCCAGAAAGAAAGAAAATACATACTTTGTTCCAGCAAGGATACACAAGTTCAAATTAATGGAAGCATTAGTTGCAGACGCCAATGGTATGATTCGGCAAGTGTGAGAAAATTGCAGTGAAGTGGAAAAGATGTGGATGTGATAGGATGTAAATATAGTTGATTGTGCCTTGATTCAGTAAAATTTTATCTTTCTTCTTTTGTGAAGTTTTGAGCGAATAGCGGAGCTTGGTTTCTGAGATAAATCTTAAGAAGGAAAGATGAGTCAAGCCACTACAAGTGCAACTTTGAAGGGGTCTGGGAAGAAAGAATTTATAGGGAAGAAGTATATAAATGAATTTGCAGAGCTACTACTTAGAACTCTCAGTGCAAATTGGGCAAAATGGAAAGACAGATGGTGTCAATGTAGAAATCCAGTTACTCTCAATTACTCTGGTAACACTCTCATTCACTACTTCTGGAATAATAGGGTTAAGGCAGTCACTATATGTAATCCAAGGAACATGAATATGGCCAATTTGATTGTCCCTGATGTGTATGTTGACGTGGACTTGATCAAAGATTTATCTAAGATCTACTATCCTCTGGCAAGAGTAATTAGGAAGAGAAACAATGAATCCCTAGTAGCCGTAAACAAAAGGACAGTAGCAGAGGTCTTCAAAATTTTTGGTGCAATATGTACTGAAATTGATCTGGAAAAAATACAAACTTACTATGAGAAGCAGGAGAAACTAATAAATAAGCATGAAATGCCAAGATTTACACCTAGGGTGTACCAAAATTTGGTTGTAATTCCAGATAAAATAAATCCACCTTGTGACTTGTCTTTCTTCCATAATTACATAAAATGCACAGTGTATGGTTTGAGAAAAGTTATGGGTTTTGATGGAGATTCAACTGCTCATGCTGACCTATTAATGATAGCCATGAACATTTAGCATTCAGAGGTCAATATTGATTATGACTATGTGGGTTATGTAGTTGAAGCCATAAATAATACATTTGTGGAGATACAATAAGGTGTTCTTGTACCTACTTTAAAGCACTACTCACACCTGATGTTTCTGATTTTATACTACAACAAGCCATAAATGGACAAAGAATTAGAGTTATATGATTCAAAATATGGGATTTAAATGCTAATTTAAAGATGGACTCAAGTATGTGATAGTTCTTCAGTACATTCTTCTTTTGTCTTCTTTCAAAATTGGGTTATTGCTCCAATTTTAGATATGCTAGGAGTAAAAAGGGAAAGGTTGTCCTTTATTGTTAGAAGGTTGTTAAGGCCTTGGAATTTTATTCAAGGTTGGCCAATTATCCAGATTTTGGGCAATTTTTTTCTACTTTGATAAGTTCACTTTTATTAGGATTTATGGTTGCACACAACCACCACATTTTCTCCCCAAATTTGTCCCACTCAGAATTCCTTTCCTAGAATTCATCTGGAAAATAACTTGGGTAGATAAAGAGTTTTTAGAAGGGCATAAGAAGGGTACTTTTGTCCCTAGGTTATGGGTGGTATTTTATTTTTCTATAGGAAAAAAGAACTTTGAGCAAATTACTGGATTTTTGAAGCAATATAGAATGTCAACTATAGTATCACAGTTCTTTGACCCAGAGGAGTTCATTAATGTATACCTTTGAAAAGTATGACTCCCTCAAAAAATGTGAGAGATCATGAGGCCTTAGATGATGAAGACATTGTGAGAAATAAGATGGATAGAACTGCAGTCTAGGAGAGGAGAAGAAAATGGAAAGACCTTATGAGTGTAGAAGCTGAATGGTAAGAATCAGATAGTACATTTTCTGGATTCTTTCCTGATACTCCATGTTTTTAAAGAATTGAGAAAATGTTGGACTCTTATGACAATCTCATGACACAAGTGCCAAAATTTAGTGTTGAAGATGTACAATCTCAAGGATCCCCAAGAACATTGGCCTTGTATAATAAAGAGCATTCAGAATAGTGGGAAGAGGATGAAGAGGCTGGAGAAGAGGCCACTTTTGCTAGAGAACCACCTAGAAAGAAGAAAAAAATAGACGACAAAATGGTTCAAGTAAGGAAAAGAATGGCTAAAGTTGTGATAACAAACCATGTCAAATATTTTAGGCAAATCAAAACCCAATTACATACTGTTTCACAAGATGAAGGGCATGGAGAAAATGAAATGATCCTAAATATAGAGATGGATGAAAGAATGATGATGGAAAATAAATTCATGAAGAATGATGAATTTGTAAAATAAGATGAATTCAAAAGTTTTCTAATAAAGGTGAAATAGAGGGACTTGAGGCAAAATCTAATAACATGGGAAGGAAAGGAAGAGAAAAATGAGGAGATTGTAAAGACACTCAAAGAATATGACACTGAGAGTGAATTGATCACTCTTGGAAAGGCTAGGTTCATGACAGTGGAATATTGTTGATGCCTGATTGGGACTTGTAGTACATTTTTAATATTGAACAGATCAGGAGATAGGAGAATGCCATGTTTAAATCTGAGTTTGAGATAAATGATGTGCTGAGAGGATCATGTTTTGATCCCAAGTCTAAGACTTTGGCAATTTGGTACTTTGCCCCTACCACACAAAATCCTCTAGTTCTGAACATAAGAGAAGGAAGGAAGGAAGATATAATGATATGGAATCTGTAGAATACCAGTGACACAGAAATTTCTCATTTGATGACATGGGTTTCCTTTATGAACTTGGCTAAGATAGAGGATTTATCAAAAAGATATGAGCAAACTTTTAGTTAGATGATTGTATTGGCCGAAAAACATGAGGAAGTTATGGTGTATAACAATACCTTGGAAGAGAAAATAGGGCAGTTGAAGAAATAACTGGAGGAAAAATAAACAAGTAAAATCCACCAAGTGGTTGTAAAAGACAGAGTAGATGGGTGATTTAGCACTAGAGTAAGGCCAGAAAAAATAGCCCTTGAAGGAGAAAAATGATAGTGTTGTTTTTATAGTTCTTTCCATACTACAACATTGGGTGCATGTGTTCAAACAACAACCATCACTGGTGCATACAATGTATGGATCACTATAGGATGCTTGTAAGACAACTGATGAGGCCATGGTTTTTATTGAGCCTAGTTTCAAAACATGGCTAGGAAGGGTTAGAGTTATGGACAAGTTGAATACTACAATGTTTTATAGTGGTGATTTCCCTGATAAGATCACAAAGACCACTATAATGATAAAGGAAATGAATACTTCATATGCTTTCTTCAATGGGAAAGATGACCTGATAAATAATAAATTACAGTTGTTTGGTGATCAATTCCCTACACTCATTCCCAAAAATTATGATGAGGCTAGTGTTCTAAAGCCACAGCTAGAATGGGAGAAATAATTTGATGAAATTTGGAAGGCTGATTATGTGATAAACACTTAGAAAAAGATATAGATGTGGGTTACTTTAATGAATTTATTGATAGCTTTTTCAAGGTCAAGGTGGACATGACAAAGTTTTTTGCTGAGGAAAATATGACCTTGGATGCCAGGTGGATAGAAGCCTTGGCCAAGCTAGAGCAAGAAAAATGTTTCGGTTGGCCCACCGAAAAGGAGGTAAACAGGTGGGAAGCTAAGTTGAAAGAATGAGAAGATATCTTCAGAGCAACAAAAAATTATGTTTGACTTTTCATTTCCTTTTTCCACATGTGCTTTGTTTCTAAAGTGGTTATTTTGTTGTAATTAAGTTGTTGCAAGATTTTGTAATCTTCCCATGTAGTCTGAAGCTTGTTGCATCCTTAGCTATAAAAGGATTCCAAGACTACTGGGAAAAAAATAGTCATTTTTCATTTGGAATATAATAGGATTGTATAAACTTTGGTTTGGGACCAATATTTTGATAAGGGTTTTAAAGTACATTGTTGAATGTAATGACTCTATTTGGATATGAATACAACTACAAATCCATTGAAAATTTCTGGACTTATGATGAGTAGCTGTCTTTATTATTGTATTATGAGTTTTTCTTAAATTGAGGAATTAAGGATTATTCAATTTATATGTTTATTAGGAAAATTGTGAATTTATATTAGATTTTCTTTAAACAAAATATTAAATTGCCTTAGGATCATTTTAGTAAAACTTGGAGTTTGTAATGAATTTGATGATTATCGTAGCATATGTGTGAGGGTTGATATATAAGGTCTATATATCTTCCTTCTTAGATTTGTAGGTGTTTCTGAGATTGTGTTTATGGGAAATGGTTATGAATATTTAGAGTGACTCAATGCCCTAGTATAAAACATTGGCTTGTTATTCATTTTGATTGGGTGACTATCACTACTAAATTGATCTTTGTTATTTTGTTTCTACTCTGTCAAATAAATTTTATAGAAGTTAGGATCTATAATTCCACTATGCACTTGCTAGAATAATGTTGTGATTTGATTATTCTATGTAAGAAAGGGTTAACCCACCTGATTTTTGGGAACTCAAAGTGTAGAGGGTGTAAGAACCTTGTTTATGTTCTTCTATTTCTTGCTTGATCGGTGTATGGGACAATAGAGAAAGCTTATCACAAGTATTTTATGTGTGAGAAAGAAAAGGAACTAACACATTACACAAGGCCCAAAACAAAAAGTTTTCAAAACTATTGAGATTGGTCTAGTTACCAAGGCTAATTCCCTGTAGCTCTAAGTTCACTATTTTGAAGGGTCAACTAATTTTTTTTTCTAATGGACCTGAAAAATAATTGACACTTTTGAGTACCCATTTGGGGGTTCTATCAAACATGAAATACTTAAGACCTAACTATTTTAATACACCCCTTAGTGATTATGGTCCTTAGAGACCTAATAGGGTTATTTAGACTCACTTTACAAAGCAACTACTCAATGGACCAATCCCCAAATTGAATCAATATGATGGATAGGAAAAATTACATTATTGGACACCAATTCAATCATTAGATTGAATGGATCCACTCCCTAGTTCTGACTATACCATCAAATTCCTAAATTTTCAACAAAGCACTCCCCTAACTATAATTCCTCCAATGGTCATGAGGATCCAATGGATAGAATTCCAGTTAGCGCTCCATCTTTGTCACACCCTAGAAAAGAGGGTTTTTTAACCACTCTGGACCAAAATAGATGGTTCTCGCTTATTACTAAAAAAAAAGAATTCAAACCAAAATTAAAAGGACACTAGTTCATTACCCTTTCTAACTATATCAAATTCAACACCATTCCAATCATTGATCTACTGTACAGTACAAAAAATAGGGAATGTATCCATAAAATAAGAACTTTTATTGCTTCAATCCTTCTACCAAACATGAATTCAATAACCTTCGACCAAATTGGATGTCTTTGGTCTTATATCCACCAAAACCAATGTCCCCAACAAATTTTGAACTAATTTGGCGTGGGGTGAAGTAATTCACATTTTGCACAAAAAGTTGCTAATGCAACTTTTGCAATTTCGCAAGAAAAGTTGCTAATGCCACTTTTACAATTTTGCAACACTTTTGCATTTTGAGGACCTATTGAGGTCCAAATGGATTTGAATAGACTTAAAAAACACCCTAAATTTCCTAAGCCACCAAAAAGATTTAAAATATGCCCCTTTGACTGATTTTGACCCAAGGCTTATAAAGGCACCAAGGATCAACTAGTCTTACATGTGAGCTTATTACAAAGCAAAGAGGTCCAATGGACCTAAAATCATTACACAACTACAGGCACTCTCTTCCTATCTTTTAGGAAGCTAAGAGACCTCACATAGAAGTGGTGCTCATGCACGAAAATTCAAATTGACTTTGTTTAGTTTTAGTATTAGGGTTGAATTTTGTTTAGTATTATAATTTGGGTTTAATTTGATTTAAGGTTTGAATCTAATTTAGCTTAGTATAGGGTTATTTTTTTATTTAGATTCAGGAATAGCATCAATTTGGTTTAGTAATAGGTTTAGGATTCTATTTTAATTTATGTTCAATTAGGTTTAAAGTTGCAATTCAGTTTAGTTTTGTATTAGGGTTAAGGTTCAAGTTTTGTTAAGGGATAGGGTTCAATTTTGTTTAGTGCTAGTATTAGGGTATAATGTAGATTAGGACAATGGATGAACTTGGTTTAATGTTTAATTTTAGTTAGGGTTATGGTTTAATCTAGTTTATTGTTTAATTAGTTTTAGTATTCTTGTTTAATTAGGTTTAGTGTTATAGTTAGGGTTGATGAATATCTATGACTATGGTTAAATTTAGTTTAATTAAAAGGTTTAAATTTGGTTAATTAGGATAAGGGTTTTCACTTATTTTTTCATTACATAAGATTAGGGTTAAATTTGGTTTTGCATTAGTTATAGGGAATAATTAAGTTTAGAATTAAGGTTCAATTTGGGTTATGGTTATGGTTCAATTTGGTTTAGTGTTCAATTAGTTTTAGAATTATTGTTCAATTTGGTTTAATATTAAATAGTTAGGGTAAAAGTTGGTTAAGGCCTTAGGATAAATTTAGTTTCATTAAGGGGATCAATTTGGTTTAATACTTAATTATGATTAGGGTTAAGGTTGAGTTTAGTAAAATATTGGCATTCTATCTATTCTAACATATTGATTAAATCTCCATAATGTAGGGATAGGGTTCAAACTGGTTTGATGCTCAATTAGGTTTAGGGTTACAATTCAATTCAGGTTATTATTAGAGATTGTGTTAATAAAAAACTTAGGGGCAGGGTTCAATTTAGGTTAGTGATAGCGTTAGGGTATTTTTTATGATTAGTTTATGGGTTCAATATCGTTTAGTGTAAGTTTAGGATTTGGATTTATTTTAGTTTAAGGTTAAGGTTAAATATTTCTTTATGTCCAACTAGATTTAGGTTTAAGGTTCAAATTAAATCAGGGTTTTGTTTAAACTTGGTAAAAGGTTAGGGTTCAATTTTCTATATAGTGTTCAGTTTTGGTTCTGGTTCGGATTTAAATTTAGTTCATATTTATGAATAAGGTATAAATTTATTTATGCTTAGGGGTTAAGTTGGTTTAATGTTAAATTAGTTTTTGGGTTATCATTCAATTTGGTTCAATATTATAATTAGGGTTTGAGTTGGTTTATGATTTGTCTTTAATTTAGTTTAGGGTAAGGGTTTGATTTAGCTTAATATTTAATTAGGATTAGGCTTAGGCTTAGGATTAAAATTATTTTAGTGTCATGGTTAAAATTTTTTTAATGTTAGTATGTGGGTTGAATTTGGTTTAAGGGGTGGATTTAATATGGTATAGGGTTAGGATAAGGTTTTACATATGTTTATAATAAGGGTTCAATTTTATTTACTGTAAGGTTTAAGGTTTAAGTTAGAGTTCTCAACTATGGTTTAAGGGTATCTCTTGTTGTTAGGTTTATGGTGTCATATA
>MU224413.1:4849258-4895316 GCA_018584345.1 Thuja plicata
TTCAATTTGATTTAGAAATTGGATTTAATTTTGTTTAAGGTTATGGTTCAGTTTTGAATAGTGTGCAGTTATATTTAGGTTTAGGGTTCAATTTAAATCAAGGTTTTGTTTAAATTTGGTTTAAGGTTAGGGTTAAATTTTCTATATCATTTAGTTTGGGTTTGGGTTGGGGTTTAAATTTAGTTCAATTTTATGGATAGGTTATAACTTTGTTTATGATTAGGGTTCAATTTTGTATAATTTCCAATTAGTTTTAGGGTTATGGTTTAATTTGGTTTAGTGTTAGAGTTAGGGTTTGAGCTGGTGTAGAAATTATAGTTAATTTAGTTTAGGTTAAGGGTTCAATTTAGTTTAATATTTATTTAGGATTAGGATTAGGGTTTAATTTATTTCAATGTTGGGGTTCAATTTGGTTTAATGTTAGTATGAAGACTCAATTTGGTTTAAGGGATGGATTCAATCTTTTATAGGGTTAGGATAAGAATTTACCTATTTTTATAATAAGGGTTCAATTTTATATAGTGTTGTAGGGTTAGGGTTCGATTTGGTTGAGTCTTAAGGTAGGGTTTTTATTTGGTTTAGTATTAGAATTCAGATTTAATAAGGTTTAGTGTTATAGTTCAACTTGGATTAGTGTTAACATTAGGGTACAATATAATTTAGTGTAGGTTCAGATTCAATTTTATTTAGGACTTGTATTTAATTTAGTTTAAAGTTAGGGTTCAATTTGGCTTAGTGTCCAATTAGATTTAGGTTTAGGGTTAAATTTGAATAAATGTTTTCTTTTGGTATAAGGTTAGGGTTAAATTTGTTATAGTCTTTAGTTTGGATTTGGGTTAGGGTTCAAATTTAGTTCAGTTTTATGGATAGGGTATAACTTACCTTATGGTTTTTATTAAATGTTTGTATGGGACAAAGGTTTATTTTAGTATAGGGTTTAATTTGATCTTACCACATATGTTTTCTTCTTCTTTGACCCATCTAAATTGTTACTGGAAAACATGTTTCTCACATGATTATGAAGTATACAATAATCATTGAAAATCAATTTAAATACATATTATGAACATAAGGATAACAATTACATTTAGACACCGAAATATCATTAATGCTAGAGTTACAAGTTGTTGTTCATTTAGATAAAAGGTTTAGAGTTATAAGCAGGGTTAGGATTTAGTAGTAAAATTTATAGTTTAAATGAAGTTATTATATTTTCCCAAGTTATTGGAGATGCAATCACTCTTACTTTTATTTGTAGGGTTAAAGTAGAATTAGGGTTATAATTAGGATTAGCACCACAATTAAGGTTGGGTTAATGTTAGAGTTATAATTAGTGTCAAGGTATAGATTAAATATTTTTAAGTGTTATAATTTTTTATGAGATAATTAACAAACATTAGTTTGAATAGATATTTTAAACATAAATATCATAATTAATATTAACTTTTGTATTTTGAAAGAAATCAATTACAATGTAAACACTCTTCACAAATTAGATTGTTTTAAAAATGGATTTTACAAAGTAAAGGAGCATCGTTTATTATCCAGTAAGGAAGATAAATTTGGAACTGATGACATGATCTTTCTTATTTGTGAAAATATAGTACATCAACTTATTTCTAAATCTTTTATTTTGTTTTATTCATCTTTCCACTTTGCAATTAGTTTTCCCTATCTTAGATCTACCAATAATTAACAAACATTCAGTGAACATAATAAATATAACGTCCCGTGATCAATGACTTATAACAATCTAATCTTCTACAAGTTTGGTTGCAATCAATATCCGTTTTCCATTGATCTCTTAAATTTGAATAGAAATATTAAATAATTTTTCCCTAGCTTTAATACCACTATGATAGCAGGAAAGAGAAGGAAAATAAGAAAAAGACATCACTTAACAAAACTAGGCTGGACGACAGAGAACCAGGCAGGTAGGCAGTCAGAGATCTAGGGTGACAGAATGGCAGAGACACAGGGAAGCAGGACGACAGAGAGATAGGCCAATAGAGAAATGGGAATTCCAAGTGCAAAATCAAGGTCAATTATAGAGACAATGCAGAGACCCAGACCCAAATAGCAAGCCCTACCCTCAGCAACACACAGGGTAGGATTCACAACTTACATGAAGCTTCTCAAGACTGTTTCGCAGTACTCCTATTATGCAGCCGGCTAAGCCCCATAACCAAGATATTCATATCAAAGGGTTTCAGTCATTCCCTTTCCTCTAGAAGAACAACCGAAAACACTCACGTCTAGATATTCGAGCCAAGCAAATAGATGGAATTTCAATCTTCAATGGGAAAGCAGTTGTTTAGCCAGATAAGCCATCTTTTGTTAACCCTCGCTTTCTCATTGCTTTAGAACACAACTCAAAGCTGAACAAGGACCCCCCTTTAAAGAAAAAGGATGCCTCATATCACCATGGTAAACCCCCTTCCTTCCAAGGATTTGTTAGTTATGAGCTAGGCGAATCTTCTCTTCAAGCTGCTTTGAAGCCTTTTGGGGTCCCAAGCCAACCATCTAAAAACCCCCCAGCAAATTTCAAATTGGGTAATGGGCAGGAAAAATTCACTGAGCAGTAGCGGCCATTACAGCCACAGCTTGGCTTCCCCCAAAAGAGGGTTAGGCGAAGGGCCCATTTACTAAAGCAGAAGCAATCGATATTCAACATTTGCAAGGGAACCCCTCCTGGATCTCTAGGGAAATTGGACACATCATCCTCCAAAAATGCAGACATCTATCTTTCAGACAAGGACACAAATCTTGGTATAGGGAAGACTGCAGAATCGGTCCTGCTTAATAAACTGCCTAGAGCACCCTTCAATCCAAAACTCAACAGATAGATCTGGAAACCCAAAAAAAACAAGGTATCCTCACCCTGTGCCACTTCATCCATGGACACTTCTTGAGACTTAAAAAATTCACGAGAAACCATCAACATTTCTCTTCTAGCACAAATGCTCCAGGATCAAGTCGATTCCCTGCGGCAAACTACCATGATCGGTAAGCTCTCATCCAATCTTTTGTTATTTTCGGAGATTAGGGATTGGGCTTTTGAAAACTGGTTAGGTTTATCAGACATCTTCCAACTAGAATCTGACATGGGTCTCTTTGTAGCTATATTCAAGAATGTAACATGCAGGGATAGAATTCACAAAGATAAAGGCTGGTTCTATCATGGGCTGGGCGTGTACTCAATGGTTTGGACCCCAAACTTTAAACCAGATCCCTTGGCTTGCAACTTCTTTCCTTTCTGGATTTCCCTTCTGCTTCTGCCACTAGAATACAAAGAACCAAAAATTATTGAAGCAATGTCTAATCAAATTGGCATATTCCTTAGACATGACTTCATTCCTTTTGAAATCTCGCAAAAAGACACTAGGATATGTGTTCTTCTTGACTGTTCAAAGAAACTACCAAAATAGATCAAGATTAATTCAAAGTGGGGTTCTTGGATCCAGGATATTGGTTTGTAGAGTGCAAATATTGTTCACCAAATGCAAAATACTCTCGGGCACCTCACTTCACAATGTAAAGGGGGATACCACTCGGATACTCGGGTTTGCAAAGAACACTATTCGGAACAATCTGCTTGCAATATCTGGGTATTAAAGCAACAGATCCATAGTGTAACACCCTCTCAAAAACTAGAATTTCCACCTGCAAACATTAATGCAATAGTAGAGAATACATTTACATTCCAAGAGGCTATACGTTTCTTTTTCCTATTGCAATTCATACTCTAGTTTCAGGATAGAGGGAGGTAGGGTAAGACTATTGGCTGGGAAGATAATGATCCAAACAACCAAAATGTTGACAGTATTGTTCATAATCTTATGTATTTAGAATCCTCCGCCAAAATTTTGGATTTGTAGGATGTATTCAATGAAAAGGTTGTAGTTTCTTTCAAAGCCACGAACTATACAAATGCCCAAATCTCCATCCTAGCTTCTCAAATGATTCATGAAGATGTCCTAGATGAGGGAGTTTTAGCCGAGCCAGAACAAATACTAGTAGGAGACATACCTATGGCTCCACCTATCTTTCATAGAGATCTTGAGCCCCACAAGGACTATTTGAAGAGAATCAAAGCCCATTGTCCTATAGCGCCAACACACTTAGAGGATGTATTATAGAATGTAGAGAGCACAAAAATAAACCAATATCCCCATGCAGTATAAAGGCAAAAGTTTTAGTACAATGCCCGAGAAGATTTTGCGCTTTCAATATCCCCTGAGAGAAAAGATCTGGACCATCCCATATATGAGGATTCAATCATGCAACTTGGCGGCCTAGATCAATTAATCATGGGTTCTGATTATATAAGTGGGGTGGAGGAAAGCATTATTCAGGATTATAAAGAAGCTCATAATATAGAACTTTACATACCTCTGGGAGGATTCGATCCAAATATCATGCTGTCACTTAATCAAACACCTTCCAGTACAGGTGAGGAAACCCCCACACTAAGGAAGAGGGGGAGAAAACCTAAATCTTGTAAGACCAATGTGGAAATAGCTACAGGTATCCAGTCTACCCTTGATGAAATATTTTCTATTTCTAAAAGATTGACAAGGAGATCAAAGGGATCTCCTTGTCAACAATGAAGATTGTCTCATGGAATGTTAGAGGCATAAATGCCTCTGAAAAAAGATGTAGAGTCAAACAAGAGCTGGAATCTATGAGGGCGGGCATTATACTAATTCAGGAAACTAAGTTGTCACAAGAAAGTTATGACAAAACCATTGGAGGATGGACCAAATGGAAATCAATTCATATGTAGGGTAATGGAGCTTCGGGTGGCTTGGCTACTCTTTGGGACCCCAAAATAGTGTAGGGTCAGCTTATAAATCAAAATGATCGCTTTCAAATCCTGTTAGTAAATTTTTTTATTTATCTTAAATCATTTTGATCAATGTCTATGGTCCTACGACAACACTTGAGAAACAAAGAGTATGGATGAACTTAACACATTGCATTCAAGCACAAGCGAATCAATATATCATCATGGCAGATGATTTTAATGCTATTCTTAAAGCATCTAAAAAAATAGGAGGGATCTGCTCTCCTTTGAAAACCATTCAAGATTTTTCACAACTTGTAGCAGACAAACATTTACTAGACATAGAACCTAGTAATGGATCCTTCATATCGATGAATAAAAGAGCTCACTTCTCACTCATTTCTAAGATACTGGACCACTTTTTAATATCCCAAGAGTGGAAACTAATTGCCTTCTCCTTCGATTCAAAAATTTTGGACATACCCGGTTCAGATCATTTTCCAATCTCTCTTCACTTCCAAGCTCTGACAGCTAATCAGGGCTTCAAGCATCAACCATCTTCTAAATTTGAGAAAATGTGGTTTTGGCATCCACACTTCTTACCTCTTATTCACCAATGGTGGATTAGTGCACCCTGGTGTGTAGGATCCAAAATACACCAATTTGCAGCTAAATTGAAACATATCAAAAAATGGAATGAATTGACATGCAAGAATATTTTTAAAGAAAAAGAGAGTCAAACAACAACTATCAGACATTCTTGATACCACAATTAAGCATGGCATGGACAAGGACAACTTTGAAAAGCAGAAACAACTTCCACAAAAGTAGGAAGAGCTATGCAAAAGAGAAGAAGTTTATTGGCGCCAAAAATCCATAGAATTATGGCTGAAAGAAGGAGATAGAAATACTCAATTTTTTCATGCATCAACACTCCAGAACAGAGAAAACAATCACATTTTTTCCATTAAATGGTTAAACAATGGTTTAAAGTAGTGTCGGATGAAGAAGGTATTCAACAAGAAGGGACCAATTTCTTTGAACACTTGCTCAATCCTCCAAACTTACCAGCACGTGCAGCCCAGCAACTACAAGAAATTCTGCAAGGAATCCCATGAATCATCACTGAATCTGATAATGCAACATTAATGGCTCCTTTCACTCTGACAGAAATGAAAAAAAAGTAGTTTTCTCCCTGCCCCTGGATAAGTCTCTAGGTCCTGATGGATTCTCAGCCCTATTTTACAAAGAATGTTTGGACTTCATCGGTTGGGAAGTTTTAGGTGTGATAGAGGAATCAAGGAAAAGCAGAGGCATGTTAAAAATTTTCAACACCACCAACATTACAATTATTCCCAAGATCAAAATCCACAAAACTTTCTCAGACTTCAGACCTATATCGCTATGTAACACAATATACAAAATCATGACAAAGGTGTTCTATTTGAGGTTACAACACTTGATTCCTAAACTAGTTTCCCAAGAACAAGGAGGATTTGTGCCAAGAAGAGAGACCTTAGAAGGAGCAATGGTGGCACATGAAATTCTGCATTCAATCAACACATGCAAAACTTCAAACTTTGTCATCAAACTAGATATGATGAAAGTATATGACAAAGTGAATTGGACTTTCCTGTTTGAAGTACTAAAAAAATTTGGATTTGTGAATAGCTGGTGTAAATGGATCAAAGCTTGCATATCAGGGGCTTGGTTTTTAGTTCTAATTAATGGGGTCTCGGTGGGATTTTTCCCATCCAGTCAAGGGATCAGACAAGGAGATCCATTATCTCTGGTCCTCTTCATTTAATGGTTGAAGCCTTTAGCAGACTCATTCATGTTAAACAAGATCTTGGACTTTGGGTTGGTGCGAATATAGGAAACTCAGAGTTATCTATCACCCACTCACTATTTGCAGATGACACCTTGCTATATGTAGCCTCTAATATAAAGGAGGCTAGACAAATTAAACAAGTCATGGACTTGTACACTCAAGCCTTGGGCCAAAAAATTAATGCCCACAAATCCAAAATATTCTTCTTTAATACCAATCAGATTATTTCAAACAGAATTGCAAATGTTTTGGGATTTATAATTGACTTCCTTCCCTCCGTGTACCTTGGCATCCCCTTTTTCATGGGAGTAAATAAAAGCACATACTGGATGCCCATTATTAAAATAATTAAGTCTAGAATTATAGCATGGAAAGTGAAATGGTTGTCATTAGCAGGGAAAATTCTTTTTATCAAAACAGTGCTGGCTGTAATTCTGAATTATTATCTATTAGTACTAAAAGCTCCTCCTTCAGTGATTCAAATCATCCATAAACTTCTCTGACAATTCCTTTGGACAACAAACATTAACAGAGATAAGAAAATTCCTCTTGTCTCACTGCAAGATATGGCACAGGTGAAAGTTTTGGGAGGGGCAGGTATACATGATCTATCTAGCTAGAACAAAGCCATTGGTGGTAATCTTGCTTGGCAAATGTATCAAAATCTAGAGAAGAAATGGTGTCAATTCATGTAGAAAAAATGCCTAGACAACTCTTGTCCTTCAAGAATTTTCACCATTACGGACCCCCCAAAAGGATCAGCTATTTGGGACGTCATGATGGACTCAAGAGATATTATAACAAAATATATAATGTGGGAGGTAAACTCGGGGGCCAGTGTTAAATTTTGGATAGATTCATGGAATGGAGCACTGCCCTTATACCAAACAGGGCCACAGGATGATTTGGTGGATAATACAAAAGCACTTTGGGGACTATATTTAGTGGATTATGTCACTGCAGTTTGCCTCATTTCCAATAAAGCAATATGGAAAGATCCGGATGAGCTTCCCGTATCACCCTTGGCTAAAGATAGACTAAATAAAATCTTTCAAGGCAGAGACATATTCCTTACAAACAAAGAGGATAGAATTTTGTGGGCTCCAACTAAAGATGGGACATTTAAGATAAAAGAGGGATACAGAATCATTCAGCAGCAGCAAACAAACAAAGTTCCACATCGAGCATTCTCCTTCTGCTGGAATCGGGTAACTTTGCCTAAGGCTAGTTGCTTCGCTTGGATAGCATTAAAAAAGAGATCCCTCTCCAGTGATCGACTAAAAAATCTACACATATCCCAACCATTTAAATGTAGTTTATGTGATATTGAGTTTGAAGATGTGGATCACCTCTTTCTTAAGTGTCCTTTTGCACATCAGTGTTGGATATATGTTCTTGGCAAATTAAATTATTACACACCCCTTCCAAATTCACTTTGGGATCTCTTTCAAACTTGGCCGGAATTATATCAAAACTCACTCTTTTCCTCATTATGAGAATGTATTCTAGCTATAGTAGTCTGGTCTCTGTGGTGGGAAAGGAACAAGAGAATCTTCAAGCAGAATCCTTCTTCACTAGACTCAGTTCAGACATGTATGGAAAACTCCATTTCTAATGTAGTAAATGCAAGCCATAGCAGGGTTAAATGTAACCCAGTACTAACAAGTTGGGACAACTATGTCATTCAGGAATGGAAAGGAATCCATATCCCAATTGGTTGGAGCCAACGTGGCCAGATTAGTCAATCACAAATTTTAGAGTCTACTCACTGGCTTCCCCCTCAACTCAAATCGGTCAAAATCAACTTCAACACTGCATCAAGAGGAAATCCAGGAAAATCAGGGATAGGTATATGCATCAAAGACCATAATGGTGTTGTTCTGGTTGTTAAAACATCCCCACTTCCTATAGGATCTAATAACATTGCAAAAGCTCAAGCCTTACATCAGGGACTCGTTCTAGCAAAAAAAGATAGATTTGAACACATTCATGTTGAAGGTGATTCCCTGGTCATTATAAATGCGTGCATCAAAAGGGAGAGTCAGAACTGGAAACTACGGTACATCCTCCAACAAATTTGGAAACTATTGGACTCATTCTCCAATCCCCTTATCTCCCACACATTGAGAGAAGGGAATATTGTTACAAATTACCTTTCTAACCTAGGTTGTGATGGTCTTGAGCATGATGACATAAACCCCTAGGATTTCATTCATAATTACCCTGAGTTAGAAATTCTCATCCAAATTGATATAGATGTACATAGGGATCAAGGTTAATCTCATTCTAAGGCAAATTCATGAATGTTGAATTAAGAGTACATGTTGTTAGCAATATCCTGTATGTCATCAAATAATGATGGAAGCATTAATTCTCACGCAGAGTGCCACATATGTGATAACACATGGTCTTTCAAAAAGCCAAGTTAGAGTTTGTACACTACAGGTGTAACTTCAAGTTAGGGATTATGGACAATCATTAAACCACGTGGCTAATCCAAAATCTTACCCTTTCATATACACAAGATCAATCTTGACAGTGATTTTTTAGGTTCACATGTGTCTTTTGCCCACGAGGAGTAGCAACCAGGGCATAAAATAGAGTGCACAAATCCTGAGCAATCAATGCTCATCACCCCAAAGTATGACATATCTACTTCTGGGTTGAGGTTAAGATCTCACATGACGCAAAACATGTCATGGTAGCCCTTATGTCCTATTAATTACTTTGGCTTTAACAGGATGAAATTACTCATGTAGTCACGGAATCTGAGGAGTTAGATAAAGACACTGCTTACAACAGAGCTTCATCCGCCATTAACACTCTTGATGGAGCTAGCTTATGGAGAATTTCTGCGATGTGATTCTTGTGAGTACTTACATGAAGAGTTGCTACCTAGAAATTACAAAATTTCTATTCCTCCGGACGCTTCAGAGAAACAACTCCCAGTGAGAATTGATGACTTCCAGATTGGTGCTATGTTCATTTGTCATACGTCGGTGATCTGCAAAGGTATCTGACGGGTAATTGGAGAACACATCCTCACTCCACGAATTAGACAGGTCCTTTTCCCTTCACAACTTATTTCAATTTTTCTGTCAAATGCAATGGAACTTCTTCAGTCTGTGGATTTACTCCTTCTGATAGAAAATACAGTTGTTCACTCGAAATTCATCTCTGACAATCATATTTTGATAGCAACCCACAAATACAATTTGTGGTCGGGGTCTGCCCTAGTAGGTGGATTGTTTTCCCACCACTAATTACTATCCAAGCATGAAATTATGGTTACCTTCAACAACATTAAGAGCACCTTAGAAAAATAGAGCTTCCACGCAATGAAGAACACTATGCATCTAGTGTCCTCAACTCTGGATAAAGAAACTAAAGCCAACATAAAACGCATAATTTTTTCCATGTTTGACATTCTTCACTCCCCAAATGTATCCCTTTGGACCCTTAACATGGCGATGATTCAAGCCCCAAATCCAGTAGCTAACGTTCCCGCTCACCCCACTCCAGATCTCTTTTTGCCCTCTGTGCAAGGTATTCAACCAAATGTTGGCTTTGTTGTAATGGGTACTCTGCAAAAGTAGAATGTGGATGACAGTTCTGGATGGGTCACCCAAATCCCCATTTCCTCTCCTCGAAACTGTGTTAGTGCTGAGCTCCCCAACGTTGCTCTCCAACAAGAGGATTCAATCGCTATGGAAGAATAGTTCTGCAATGGTGTATTGGGAACTAAATTTTGTTAATTTTGACATATTTCTGAATTGTAGATATTTTGCAAATTATAGTTTTGATTTTGGGGCTAAAATATGTCAAATTTTGTGAATTTTGGGATACATTAATTCATCTCTAAATTGTAATAGAGGGTTCTGCAAGAGCAGAAGTTTGAATCTGAAACCTCCTCTATTCCAAAACCCAGCTGAGGCAATACATGGATTTCTCACAAAGATTGCCAGCATTCAAATAAAGATGATGTGTAAAGATAGTATTGGCTTCATAGTGAATCAAATTTTGTGGTGTATATGGGCATATTAGCCAAATATAAATCCCCTTCGGCCCTATGTAATTTCTATTTGAAAACAAAAACAGAGTTCCAAGGTTCATTTGAGGATTAACTCTCCTCTTTTTCATAATAGTCTAGGTTTAGATACTATTTCCAAAATCAAACTTGTAATAGCTGATGATCCTGTGTTTTCTTACTGATTCTTTCCCAGGTGAGCCTTCGAATGATCAGTCTTTTATTCTAATAAATATATTTAGTGGTAAGCCCACTTTTGTTTAAAAAAAAAAAGAGCTTCCAAAAAGCCCAAGGTTTGAGACTTATTTTATATGTCGATGGACATGGACATGTGTATTTCCATGTGTGATATGAAGGAACTATTACTATGATGTGATGAGATTTCTACAAAGGTTGTTGTCATCAATAAGCTCTCCTACAAATAGACAGTTTACTATATCTAGGTTTTTGCTTCACTCTGATGACGATATCAATATGAGGAAAATTAAAAGTTGGTTTAGTATATAGTGATTTTGACATCAATTGACAAAAAAAAAAAAATCACTGTCCTAGAAATACTTGGTTTACCATGAAGTATGCCAAGTTCAACACGCATCAAATTTTCTATAAAATAATAGTAGATGCAAGAGCTTAACATTTAAAGTTTAACATTGTTTCTTTTTTTTTTTTTTATAGTTGCATACAAATTCTCTCCTTATGAAGGATGAAACAATACTTTGTTCCTGTTAATATGTTATTAACATGTTCATTGTGACTCTGCTCTATTGTACCACGGGCCAACACCCTCTTGCTGCTTATTTAATCAAAAACAATACTAGATTTCCTCACTCTCCATTATAATTTGGATACCTATAAAATTGCACAAAGACACTATCAACTACCCATTCTATCTCTCTTGTGCACAATTACTATAGAAACAGGTGATCAAAATAATTATAGTTGCAATATTGAATAAATAGATAGAAAATAAGATTCTATTCATTTCCATATTGTAAATTATTATTATGAAATTATTTAATGTCAACTACTTTATTTGGTTTAGGTGTGATAGCTTTCCTAGGAACATATAATTACTACTGTGATTCTAAAACAAGAAGTAGAAGAGCTAGCTATTTAAATGTATTGAATGTTTATTAAGTATTAGTAAATTAAATTGTATACTTGTCAATTTTAGAGGTTTAGATGGAATTTTACTTCTTAGTTTGGAAACATTCAATTTATTATAAAATCTTCCTAATGTATAGATTTTCATTTTCAAATATGTTATGTCATTTAGTTGTCTTTTAGTTATTATTTTATCTCCCATTTAGAAGCTTATTGAGTGTCTTTTTTTGTTTTAAAATGGCACGTCTGGTACCCATGTCCAATGTTCGTACATCATCCTTAACAGATTAAAGGCAATATATAGATAAACCCACCATTGAAACAAGTATTGCAAATTCAATTTTTATTTCTCCTCTACCAACACCTAGGTGAAACAGGTAATGTTCTTCTTCAACATAGTTATCCTCCAACATTATTTATATGAACTCATTCCTCTAAACATGGAATTGGGTCCACCATTACCTGACCTCCTCCACCAGTTGCAAATTTCACTCTTCTCTAATCTCATGTGATCCAACCCACCATATTCTAGCGACCTCCACAAAAATACATCTGCACTATCATTTTTAAATTATCAAATCTTTCTTTGCATAGAATTTAAGTAAAAAAAAATCTACCTTTACCAATTTTTCATATAATTCATCTTTGAATTTGATGAAAAAAAGAAAAGAATGCATTATCTCTACAATATATTTTTCTTCTACCACTACTTTACCTTTTTGTTTTTACATAAAACCTCTTCATTCTCCGCCTTTATTCCTTCAAAGAGGTATATTTTAACCACATCCTAAATTTCTAACATTTCTCCTTCAAGGAAATGTTATATTCTTCCCTTATCCTCTTTCATAAAGACATCATCCTCATTTTCATCAACTTCTACATTGAATCTAGGACTCTTTAATTCCACTTTATAAACTTCTTCCACTTTTACCTCAACCTATGAGGTAATATTATCTAGTTTACATTCTCTAATTTTAACTTTTTTAAAACTAACTAATTGATGGTCCCCATTGACCAATTTCTCCTCTCCTCTCGCTTTTTTCCAATGGATGCTACTTGTCCCTTCACAAATTCTCCTTATATTATTGTCTTTCAAGAGGATTTTCTTCTTCTCAAATCTCTCTTGCAATATTCTCTAACTCATATCAATATCTTGGTAGTGATTACTTTCTAATATATCTACTACAAATTAGAGCTTTTAGATATTTTTCAATTCTCAACAAACCTTTCTATATCCCTCTTCTTCAAAATATTATTCCTAAAATCAAATTCACTTGGGCCTTGTAATGAATGAGACCATCCTTTCTTTTGTACACCTCATTCTCCACTCCAACAATTTTCTTAAAGAATCAATCATCCTTATTTACTAAGAAGATTGCACCTACAACAAAGCTCAAACTTGCTTATCCTTTACCCAAAAAAATGGTTCTCGAAGACACAAGTCTCTCTTTAGCACCTTCTATGCAACCTTGTTCTCTGCAACACATCCCAACCAACCAACCAACCAACCAACTAGTTATGATATTTGATTCATGTCTCTTAACACATATAAATCTATTCTCCTTCAAACTCGCTTGTTTTGCAATCTCTAAATTCGCCATGCCAAGGATCTTCTAGCTCTGATACCATTTGATGGAATCAGACATAGGACAAAGTTGGACAACTACAAAGTTTCAAATTGTAAATACAAAACAAATTGCACAAAAAAATATACAACATATCGGCTATTCATTGCCTACAAGCGCACAACTGCTAGTTTATTAAAAATATACTTTATTTAATTATAGGGTGATGGTACCCCACCACAATTTCTTGAAATTCATTTTAAAAGTGATAGAACTATCACTAATTATAGAAGCATATGTTTATACATGCTTACCATAAGAATATAAGATTTAGCAAATGCAACTTTAAAAGGATAAAACACAATTTCAAAATGATTAAACATTGTCTGGATTTATTTATCCTTATCTTAACTCTTCCAATGAATAAATTTTTATTTTCTAATAGAATCATGACGACAGGATTTTATTGCCAAGGTTATATTGGTATGCTTGTCCATAGGCCTGCTTTTGCTGGTCATGTCGCTCTCAAAAGGATCCAGTTTGAGTGGTCCTTCCTTACCAGGCGATACCCTCCTTTGTTTTTGTTTTATTAGTATTTTTTTAAAATTATATCGATAAGGTAATTACCAGGGAAGGTATATATAAGCTGCAGTGGTCAAAACCAACGATTAGCGTGCGAGGACACGCGGAATAAAAACAAGAGATCAATTGAGCTGGTTTGTTCAAACTCAACGATTAGCGTGTGGGGACATGAGAATTTTTTTATATTTTTTATTTGTTGCTTGAAAACAAGAGAATAATTGTGCCATTCAGAACTCAGCTACTTTGGTCGAACTGATAAAATTATTACAGGCAATTGAACGGAATCACTCGGCTTTGTGGGTATGATATTATTTCAAAATGTTAACTTATATGTCAAAAGCCTACTGCGCCCGAGACCAAGGTCATTGCAAGCACAACTGCATCTTTAAAAGAATTAAAGAAACATTTGAGATTAAGAAGCAACAATTCAATCTGAGTTACCCGATCACACAGCCAATTTTGCTCTTGCAAACCCATATCTGAGTTGGAATTCATGAATACCCACGTAATGGAATTCAGGCATAATGAAGTTACATCATTTATCATCTATTACTCGTCCTGTGTTCAATGAATAAAGGTTAACCATCATCAAAACTTTTCCAATCAAGTGAATTGATAAGAAGCAGATAAAATTAGAGGCGGGAGAGATTGGATCCAAGGGGAAAGTAGGATACAACAATTGGGGCACTGCATGAATTGCCCTTTTTCTTCTCACTTGAATCTCTCATTTTTTTCCCATAATCATCTTCATGCTTTCCTTCTTCTTCGGGGAACACATCATTTGTAGCGGGTAATTTGAAGCAACTCTGCACAAATCCGAATCCACCCATTTTGCAGATGTTTGTAGAAACGTTGCAGATAGAGATGAGATGTATGTTTTCCCAATGACTCTAATTCACAAGAAAGTTTTTAGTTCACAATATTGTAATGTGGAGCAGTGCCTGGCATTGGATTGTTGTCTGAATTTATATGAAAATATGTGGAATTCCTCCATCGTCGTTGTTTCCTTTAAATTGAGTGGAGTGCTCGTCAAGTTACTACCAGCGGTCATATTTGGAGACAAATGAAATGCTTTGGTCAACCCTGAAGGCTATGGGTAATAACAAGGAAATTTCTAGAATAACATGTGACTGGTAAATGGTTTCTCAACGTCTGATTTCTCCTTCTGTGGCGTCTTTTGCGGAAGGAAAATGTGCTGTTTTGGTCAAACTGATAAACATAGTTTCAATCATCTATGCTCACTCAATTAAAAAATAATAATAAAATTTAAAAAAGTAAAAGAGAATATTTGGTCAAATTGTTACGCCTAGCAAGGGAAGGAAAGTATATGGCGCAGTTGTCAAAATCATCAATTAGGATTGCAATTTCATTACTGGCTAGAAACAAAGCGAAAAATTGGGACATTCAAAAAATCTTCAATCCTTTTTAATGTAATGTACACATAATTAAGCCAACTTTTATTTTGAGTTTTAATTTAGATATTAATTGTTTTCTAGTTGGAAATCCAAAGCAAATAGATTGCGCACTTGTCATTGTTGGAAAGAAAACAAAACTACTTTCTTCATATTTATAAATCTATTAGGGGAGAGGACACACTAGTTGAGAATGTTCTAATAGTTGTAATGACACTTGATGATTTAATGTCCAATATTCTTGACAATACTGCACTAATAGCAATGTTATTATTGATGATTACTACCCATGTAACTAAATGAAATGTATCGCTTATATCTAAAAAGAAACAAATCATGTGATGCCACATCAATGCACCAATCAAACATGACTTGGTGGACAAGTATCAAGCACATTTTTTTGGGGTATTTTAAGACACCTTGCCAAAAATAATGTTGATCTCTCCTTGACACAATAGTTATAAGCAAGGGACTTGCCTAGTAAGTTTCTATAAATAAATGGGAGTGGTTAGAAATTTCTACGTAGGATTTTCACAAGCACGAAATTAGAGTGCTCAACTATAGGATCTTGTCCCCTAGATAGGCAAGAAATGTTTGAATTGGAAATTTTTTAAGGTGTACAACCAATGAAGACATTATTGGAATTTTGATTAAGAGAAATGGAAATGTTATGGTTTGGTGAAGAATTCAACCTTATCAAAGCATTGCCTTTTTGTTGATGTTATAGATGTGGTCGGAATCCACGGGCTGGCATAAACATCTAATTGGCATGTCGCCCTTAGACGTTTATGAATTTATATTTTATATACTATCGATTTATATTATCAATCAATGATTTATTCTATATTAAAAATTTATTTATATTAATAATTAATATACCTGTGATTCATATTAACTAAATAGTTGTTAAAAGCAAACTATTCAGTTTGCCACTTTTCATGGACAAGTCATGTCACTTCATAAATGGTGCCTTTCATATATAATACGGTGTCCAATCTCATTTGCGGAGATCATCAAATAACAACCACAATTGAATACAAACACCATCGCAGTCAGAGAATCCTATAGATCAATAGACAAAGATAGACACATACTGATCAACACATCCAGATTGGCATATACTCAGATATACATATATAGTGAGAAGATCATCACACAGAGAGAGAGAGAGAGAGAGAGAGAGAGAGAGAGAGAGAGAGAGAGAGAGAGAGAGAGATCCATATTTAGAGACTGATACACACACACACACACACACACACACACACACACACACACACACACACACATAACTCAAACATGGGAAAATGGCTCTGCCTAATGCAAAAAAGTGTTGGTATTCGCACAAAATTTTTAGTGTTGAAAGTATTTAGCGACAGATTTAATTTTTCACTGCTACCAAATATGCTTCAAATTCCTTTGCGAGGGCACTGAGGTCTCCATCCTCCTGGAAATATCTAGCCAAAAACACTATTGATACACTATCTTCTTGGAGTAGAGGAAGAAGGTGTGGAGGACAAGCGCGCCCTAGTGTAAATCTTTGAGCTCCCATTGCAGGTTGGGGTTCTGGGTCAACTCATCTCAGCTTTTGTCTAACCCTAGACCGTCGGTAGACTTGCCCACTGCTAACCCTAGGCCATGGAATAAGGTTAAATCTAGGAATAGAAAATTTCTATCTTCTCGATCTCATCATGATATGGATTTTAATCTTCCCCTGAATAATGCCTTTGATATCCTATCTTTCAGAAAACCTTTAACCATGGCTAAATCAATCTCGATAGCTCCCCTTGGAACTAGCCGTAAGGAGAATCCTCTTTTTGCTTCTTCATTATTCCCAAATATTCTGCATAGGGTTAAAAAAATTGTAGTTCTTTGTAAGAAACTAGGCATCTTTGCTAGATTGAATGGGTTTGACTCCTCTTCCTTTGACATTATTAACTGGTTTAAAGGAAAATACGGAAATCAGGTAAGTACCGCTACCCTTTTTGATGGTTTTTTTTTTTTTTTAAATGCAAATCTACTGAAAATTAAGGTCAATTCCTTATGACAGAAAATCCTATTTTCAAAGGTAGGAATTTCTCCTTTTTAGAATGGAGTCCTAATTTTAGACCAGATCATCTAGATAATTTTTTTGTTGATGTGCAATCCTAATCCCTAATTTTCCTATAGAGTTAATTAGCCTAGATTTCTTTAAGAATATAGCAAACTGTTATGGGAAATATGTAGGAAAGATTGAAACTGGCTGCCTCAAATAGATAATATTATAATAACACGATTGAATATATGAACTAAAACCCTAGCTCCAATTAAAATTGAAAGTTTAGATATTGTTTATAACCTAAACCCACTTATCTTGTTTTTTGAAATTATGGTAGACTTTGAAGATTCTATTAACTTGGATCCTTCTATCTCTCTACCTAAGGTTGATCCAATTATTAGAGATATTTTGGCCCCTAATCCTATTTCCCCTGATATTGAGGTAGGGGAAATAATGGAGAATGGTTTGGTTCTTCCTCGTCATCTCCCCCAGTTATTATCTCTAATCCAGTTCCATCCTCTCATGATCTCCCCTCTTGCTTTTTTGATTACGGTGATGGCTTTTTTCTGGATAAACCAGATCTTGGAATTTAAAACTCTATTACAGAGTATGATAATAGCACATTTGTAATCCATAATGATTGTATAGTCCATCCTCCTTCTTCCCCTGTGTTGGCTAGTCAAGACTCTGAAAAAAAAGAATGAAGATGAAATTAACTTAATTTCAGAATTTCTATGTGATGTTGTAGTCAACGAATTAATGGACAAATTTATGGATGAAATTTGTGACAAGGAGGAATTTATATGTCAGAAAGACATTTTGATTAAGGAATGCTTATCCCCTAATAATCCTATATCTTTGCATAATATTGAGCTAATCCTTATAGATGTAAAGGAAATTGGAATTGCAGATAATGAGGTTCTTGGTATTGCCTCATCTCTGCTAAGCAAAGATCACCTAGACTGTGCAAGATCTTTAAAAGAGAGAGGAAGAAAGTCTACTCAAGAACTCAGATCCACAGATGGGGCTGTAGTGGGATAGACTAAATTAATTGATATCTTTAATGTAGCATAGGGGAAGTTCCTTCCCAAGTCACCATGAATATCCTTACAAGGAATGCTATGGTGGATTTCAGTGCCCGCTTGGATAGGGTTGTGCAGAAAATGGTTCAATATTTGCCCCTACTACAAGATTTTCAATAGGAGGATGGGCTCTCTAAAACCCTAACTTAACAACCATTGGCTAGTTCACCCCTCGTCACATGGATTATGCTTCTCAGGCTTCTCAAAGTATTACTAAGCTCCTAATACTGGATTTAATTCAGTCAAAATATTACTAAGCTCCTTGTGTTGGATTTTCAGAATAAAATCTCCAGGATTGCATTGCGCCTCTTTCTTTGACTTCTAAAATAATTCTCCTATGTTTAATGCTGATAAGTATAAATCAGATTGTTTAAAGACTTTATTTGGAAGATAACTTTAAATTAGATTTCTTGTAGACTTTAAGAGATAAGCTCAAATCTGATTTTGTTTTTTCGAACAACAAATTGATTATAAATACCATGTATTGCAAACTACTTCTTACTCCTAGTTGAGTCCAGCTTTGTAGAGCTATAAGAGGCTATCCAAAATAGCAGACATCATGGAAGAATGTAGCAGAAAATTGGTTTTTTTTAAGCACTCTATTTTATCAGAGACTTGTTTATTGCAACAATAGTTGTGATTTTATTATCTTGTTAAGCAGTGATTGCTTCAAGATATTTTGTATGCAGCCCCAGTTGCTGCAAGTTTATTTTGGTTGTAGAAGTAATTTCTAGATTAATAGAAGCAAGAGGAAGCTTGCATACCTCCAGTTCTATTTGTATTTATGCTCTGTGCTATTTTGGGGATTCTTGAATTTATTCATTGCTGAAACAGAGCATTTCCTGTGAGTTTTTAGAATATAGAGTGATTCTATATTCTTTACATGGTATCAGAGATGATTGGCCCTCAATCCTTGTGAGTTTGGGAATTTTTTTTTTCTCGGTATTTGTTTTCCTTGCACAAGAGACATGGATGGAGATGTAGGAAAGAGCTGGCAGCAACCACTGTCTTTCAATGGACAAATTTATGATGTTTGGGGAAAAAAGATGAAGACCGTAATGGTTGCAAATGATTTATGGGAGCTTGTGGTCAATGGATTCATGGTTTATTTGGATCAAGCATGATCGTGTTTTGTCTGCTCAAGACAATGGGCAAGTGTTGGATTTTTGAAATAAAATCTAATTTCCTTGAGCCTCTTTCTTTATGCCATCCTGCTTGCAAAATTTCAGAAAAATATTGGAGGTATATTCCCCCCCTCTCTGACCTTATGACTTTAAGATTTTCTCCACTTTCTTTTTTGGCCTGGGCTTTAAATTCTAAAAACTTATCAAAAGCTTCAGATTTATTTTGCATAAAATAAACCCATGTTCTATGGCTGAAATCATCTATGAAGGTCATAAAATAAGCACTCCCCCCAATGGAAGTGTTTTGCATAGGGCCAATTAAATCTGTAGGCACCAACTCTAATGGGGCTCTTTCCCTTCTAGATTTTCCAAAATTAAAGGGCAGCCTATGTTACTTACCCAAAATGAAAGCCTCACACTTGCTACTGAACTCTTTAATACATGGAAAATCAACTACCATTCTTTTCTTGGACAATAAACTTAAACAAGCATAGCCAAGATGTCCATACCTTAAATGCAATAGCTTGGAGGGGTCTTCAATCACGCTCTTGAAGGCTGATTGTTGTACTACTGTACATGCTTGATTCAAAGATGCAGCTGCTGAAATTGAAGAGAAACACATTTCTACCTTCAATGGAAACATTCGATTCTTTGTAATTTGGACTGCTGCAATAATTTTATCACTCCCATCCTTATCATAAATGACACATTGGTCATTCTCCAACAACACTTTATATCCATTTTGAATGAGTTGTCCAACATTCTGAATTTATAGTTTCTCACCTTGCTTGGTGCAGATCATAATAGATCCTTTTCCCACAACTGGAACAATTCTATTGTTCCCCATTCTACTCTCAGATTTTATAGATTTATCAATGAAAGAAAAAAAACTTTCATTACCACTCATGTGGTTGCTGCAACCGCTATCCAAATGCCAGACTTTGGGGCTGCCTTCCTCACCAATATTGCACATGATGAAGGCTGTGGGATTATTTTCATCACCCACTTTCACATCAGCCACATTAGCACTTTGCTTTGACTGATCACCATGCTTTTTCCAGCATTCACTTGCATAATGCCCAAATTTATGGAAGTAATAACACTCAACATTGCTCTTGTTTGAGTTACTATTCTTCTTGCCTCCTCTAGAATTATTCTGAGAGCTGCTAGCTCCCTCATTTGTGGCTGCTCATTTTGATCTTTCTCCTCCAGCATTTTGTTGTCCATAGTTGCCACGACCTCTTCCTTCTGAGCCTCTTCCAGAGTTGTTTCTTCCTCTTCCACTACCTCTTGCATTGGATTGAGCTCTGAAAGCTTTCTCTTGAGATGAATTTGCTGATCTATTAATTTGATGCTCATGGGTTTGGAAAGAACCCATTAACTCATCAATAGTCAATGATGAGAGATCCTTTGCCTCTTCAATGTCAATAACTAGAGAATCAAATTTTGAGGGAAGACTTCTCAAAAATTTCTCTGCTATTCTTTTCTCCTCCATGGTTTGTCCATTGGTTCTCAACTGGTTTATCAAACCAGAGAGTCTTGAGCTGAAATCTGAAATGGACTCATTATCCTTCATGATAAAAGTCTCAAATTCTCTTTAAAGCATTTGGAGCTTCACCACACAAAATTTTTCAGTCTCTTTAAAACTAGTATGAATGATATCCCAAGCTTCTTTGGAATAATAAATTGCTGCTATTTTGGTAAAGATTGCCTATGTTAAGGCAGTTTCAATCAAGCTCAAATCTTTTGAACCTTGACTCCTTCAACTGAGTCTTCTAATTGTTTGTGAGGGCAGAAAATAGAGCTAGGTCAGTCACATCCACCAAGAGTGTCTGAAAGAAAGAATAGGACCATCATTGAGATGGAAAGAAGTATGATGAAAGAAAAAGGACTCCCAATTGAATATTGGGGAAAGGCTGTAGCAAAAACAATCTATTTGATAAATAGAAGTCCTACAAAGGCAGTATGTGACAAGATTTTATTGGAAGCATGGGAAAAGCATAGATGGACGGTTGAACACTTGAGAGTGTTTGGGTGTGTAGCATATGCACATGCCAAAGTAGCAAAGGCAAAAGTTGGATGACAAGGGTGTGAAGTGTATCTTTGTGGGATGGGTATGTGCACCAAGTTGTGGACCAAAAAAGTGGACATGTATTTTAAAAAAATTCAAATTTCATATAACCCGATAGGATTATTGAAAATTTGAAATTGTTCTTGGCTAGGTCACCAAGCCTAGAAAATATTATTAAAAAATGCAATTTGTCTCAGAACTCGATCAAGTTCTGAAAACCAAAAAGTACTTCAAAACCCGATCAGGTTTTGAAGAAGTAAAACTTATGCATTTTATTCTCCATAACCCGATTGGGTTTTGAAGAAACTAAAATAGGCTTTTCTCTAGAAGCCATAACTTCCACATACGGAGTCCGATTGACTCCGTTCAAAAAGCGTAGGAAAGATCTTGAGACGATCTAAAAAATTATTAACTTATGATCATCTTTAGGCATCCAAATTTTTTCTACCATCCATTTGAATCAAGTAAAGTATAAAATAGGTACTCATTATTGTCCATACATAAAACGTATAGGAAAATCAGTATGCTCTCTCTCTCTCTCTCTCATATTGGGAATGGGAGATAATATGAGAGAGAGAGAGAAGTAAAACAATTATCCATTTTATTCTCCATAACCCGATCGGGTTTTGAAGAAACTAAATTAGGCTTTGCTCTAGAAGCAATAACATCCACATACGGAGTCCGAATGACTCCGTTCAAAAAGTGTAGGAAAGATCTTGAGATAATCTAACACATTATTAACCTATGATCATCTTTAGGAATCAAATTTTTTCTACCATCCATTTGAATCAAGTAAGGTATAAAATAGGTACTCATTATTGTCCATACATGCAACATATAGGAAAATCATCTCTCTCTCTCTCTCTCTCTCTCTCTCTCTCTCTCATATTGGGAGTGGGAGATAATATGAGAGAGAGAGAGAAGTAAAAAAAATATGCATTTTATTCTCCATAACCCGATTGGGTTTTGAAGAAACTAAAATAGGCTTTGCTCTGGAAGCCATAACTTCCACATATGGAGTCTGATTGACTTTGTTCAAAAAGCGTAGAAAAGATATTGAGATGATCTAACACATTATTAACCTATGATCATCTTTAGGAATCAAAAAAATTTCTACCATCCATTTGAATCAAGTAAGGTATAAAACAGGTAGTCATTATTGTCCATACATGCAACATATAGGAAAATCAGTATGCTCTCTCTCTCTCTCATATTTGGAGTGGGAGATAATATGAGAGAGAAGTAAAACTTATGTATTTTATACTCCATAACCCAATTGGGTATTGAAGAAACCAAAATAGGCTTTTCTCTAGAAGCCATAATTTCCACATACAGAGTTTGATTGAATCCATTCAAAAAGTGTAGGAAAGATCTTGAGATGATCTAACACATTATTAACCTATGATCATCTTTAGGCATCAACATTTTTCTACCATCCATTTGAATCAAGTAAGGTATAAAATAGGTACTCATTATTGCCCATACATGCAACATATAGGAAAATTAGTATGCTCTCTCTCTCTCTCTCTCTCATATTGGGAGTTGGAGATAATATGAGAGAGAGAGAGAATTAAAACAAGTATGCATTTTATTCTCCATAACCCGATTGGGTTTTGAAGAAACTAAAATAGGCTTTACTCTAGAAGCCATAACTTCCACATATGAAGTCCGACTGACTCCATTCAAAAAGCGTAGGAAATATCTTGAGACGATCTAACACATTATTAACCTATGATCATCTTTAGGAATCAACATTCTTTCTACCATCCATTTGAATCAAACAAGGTATAAAATAGGTACTCATTATTGTCCATACATGCAACGTATAGGAAAATTAGTATGCTCTCTCTCTCTCTCTCTCATATTGGGGGTGGGAGATAATATGAGAGAGAGAGAAAGAGGGCATACTGATTTTCCTATACATTGCATGTATGGGAAATAATGAGTGCCTATTTTATACCTTACTTGATTCAAATGGATGGCAGAAAACATTTTGATGCCTAAAGATGATCATAGGTTAATAACGTATTTGATCATCTCAATATTTTTCTGATGCTTTTTGAATGGAGTCAATCAGACCCCGTATGTGGAATTTATAGCTTCTAGAGAAAAGCCTATTTTAGTTTCTTCAAAACCCGATCGGTTTATTGAGAATAAAATGCATAAGTTTTACTTATTCAAAACCCGATCAGGTTTTGAAGTACTTTTTTCTTTTCATAACCCAATCAGGTTATTTAAAATTTAGAAACCCAATCGGGTTATGGCTTGGGAAGAGCTTTGGAAAATGATCCAAAGGCTAGGAGGCTCATTTTCCCTCCATTTTTGTTTCTTTAGACATTTTTTATATTGTAAGATCAATTCTCGACTTTATCTTCATCAAGTTTGCAATTTGTCAAATGGGTATCTTTATAATTTTCACCATAATCTCAAACATATTCTTATCTTTCTAACCATATAAATTTTTCTATTTTTGGACAACATTAGCATAGTAAACTTTAATTTCTTTACTAGTGTCTTGGTTGTCCTCATAGACATATTTCTACCATTTTTTTAGTAACTTTTGATATACTTAATAAAATTACAAATAAATTACATATTATTATTCTTATAAATAAATTACATATTATTTTTATACATTTGATTCTATACACTTTAAAAAAAAAGTTTTCATTTTTTATTATTTTGATGCAAGTTATGCCTAGCGCATGAACAGGTACTAAATTTTCAGGACGCGATCACTTCAAAAAATCACAGGAAAAAAAATGCTTATCGCAAAATTACAAAAAAATACACAACTTCTAGATCTCACTCTTACCTATCATCCTACCAAAGGGATTTAAAAAATACTGAATATAACTATATCTTTTGTACCACACATGGAAACAGCTATGTTATGTTTTTTCCAAAAAAATCAGGAACATGTTTTCATGCGCATGAGGTTTGACCCTCTTAATCTTATCGGTTTTTTAAAAAAATTAGTGTTTTAGAAACTAGATTCAGAGTACTACAATTTTTAATTTTTACATATCTCATTTTGAGTGCATGACCCTCAAACGCCTATTCCAAGATCAGGTTTACCCAATTTCAGAAAAAATGTGTCCACTTATACCCCCCTTTTTGGTCCACAACTTGGTGCACACACCCGAATATAGTCTTGATTCAAAGACATACAGATTGTATAACCTTGTCACCAAAAAGATCATCATTTCAACAGATGTGGAGTTCATTGAGAATGATTCATGGGATGGCTTGGTGGACACACCTTCAAGCACTTCAAGTAAAGTGCCTATTATTGCTGAAGATGATGACGTTAATGAACAATAAGATAATATAACAGCAAATATAGAAGGCTCTAGAAGGCTGAAATTTGGCCCAACAGAGACCAACAACAGAAATAATGAGAGTAGTGATCCCACTCTCACCTCCCTAGTGCCACGAAAGATGAAGAGTCTAAGGGAGATTTACCAAGATGAAAGCTATGAAAATGAATTTAATGAAAATATAAATTTTGCATTATTTTCTCATAGTAATCCAATTTATTTTGAGGATGCTAAAAAAGAAGAAAAATGATGTAAGGCCTTGGATGAGGAAATAGATACAATAAAAAGAAATGAAACTTAGGAGCTCACTAATTTACCTTCTAACAAGAAAGTTATTAGAGTTAAGTGGGTCTACAAGACCAAGAGCAATACTAAAGGAAAAATAGATAGGAAAAAGGATCGATTGGTGATCAATGGGTATAAATAGTAGTGTGGTAGAGACTATGATGAAACCTACACCCCTGTTGCAAGAATGGAAACTGTGCGTGTTGTCATAGCAATTGCAGCCCAGCACAAATGGAAGGTATATCAAATGGATGTGAAATCCACCTTCTTGAATGGAGTATTTAAAGAAGAGGTTTATGTGGAGCAGCCACCTGGTTATGACGTTTTGGGTCATGAAGGTAAAGTGTATAGGCTGAAGAAGGCTCTTTATGGGCTTAAGCAAGCGCCACAGGCATGGTATAGCAGAATTGACTCATATTTGATGAGCAATGGCTTTTGCAAAAGTGATGGTGAGCCCACTCTTTGCATTAAGGCAACAAATGGTAATATTTTAATTGTTGTCTTGTATGTTGATGATTTATTCTTTATTGGGGATAATGATTTCCTCATTCCTGATTTTAAAGAGGCCATGAAAAGAGAGTTTGAAATATCAGACTTGGGTCTCTTAAGATATTTTCTAGGCATAGAAGTAAAACAAATGCATGATGGTATTTTTCTCTCTCAAGAAATATATGCAAATAAAATCTTGGAGAGATTTAGAATGTGAAGTAGTAAGGCTGCCCCAACACCAACTATGGTAGGTCTAAAGCTAAGCAAGAATAATTGTAGAAACAATGTGAATCCAAATTTATTTAAAAGTTTGGTTGGAAGTTTAATGCATTTGACAACAACTAGACTAGATATTATGCATACAGTAAGTTTAATTTCCATATTAATAGAAGCAAGAGGAAGCTTGCATATCTCCAGTTTTGTTCGTATTTATGCTCTGCCCTATTTTGGGGGTTCTTAAATTTATTGATTGCTGAAATAGAGCATTTCTTGTGATTTTCTAGAATATAGAGTGATTATATATTCTTTACATGGTATCAGAGCTGATTGGCCCTCAACCCTTATGAGTTTGGGCATTTTTTTTCTGGGTATTTATTTTTCATGCATAGGAGACATGGGTGGAGATGTAGGAAAGAGCTCGCAGCAGCCACCATCTTTCAATGGAAAAAATTATGATGTTTGGGTAAAGAAGATGAAGACTGTAATGGTTGCAAATGACTTAGGGGAGCTTGTGGTCAATGGCTTTGTGGTTTATTTGGATCAACCATGATCATGTTTTGTCAGTTCAAGACAATGGGGAAGTGTTGGATTTTCAAAATAAAATTTGATTTCCTTGAGCCTCTTTCTTTGACTTCTAAAATAATTCTCCTATTTAATGTTGATAAGTGTAAATCAGATTTCGTGAAGAATTTATTTGGAAGATAACTTTAAATCAAATTTATTGTAGACTTTAAGAGAGAAGTTCAAATCTGATTTCTCAAATCTGATTTTGCTTTTGGGAACAAAAAATTGATTATAAATACCATGTTTTGCAAACTACTTCTTACTCCCAGTTGAGTCCATCACTGTAGAGTTGTAAGACGTTGTCCAAAATAGCAGACATCATAGAAGAATGTAGCAGAAAATTAGTTCGTTGTAAATTCTTTGTTTTATCAAAGACTTGTTTATTGCAACAGCAGTTGTAATTTGATTATCTTGTTAAGAAATGATTTCTTCAAGATATTTTGTATGCAGCCCCAGTTGCTACAAGTTATTTTGGTTGTAGTAGTAATTTCCAGATTAATAGAAGCAAGAGGAAGCTTGCATATCTCCACTTCTATTCGTATTTATGCAATGCCTTGTTTTGGGGGTTCTTGAATTTATTCATTGCTGAAACATGGCATATCCTGTGAGTTTCCATAATATAGAGTGATTCTATATTCTTTACACGTCCCTGGTATCCTTAAAGATGACATAAATATAGCAATTCAGTCATAGCATTTCTAGTTTATATGCAACATTTTTTCCACCTCACCCAGGCTTGGTTTCATTCACTCTATCTGCACTCCAAAATATCTTTGTTTCTTACGCAATTTCTGCCTCTCCCATTTCTGCCACTGTTCCAAACTACAGCTATCCTCTCACAATATAGCTTCACATTTCTGACGCGGCCTCCTTTCATTTGTCCTCTAGTCTAAGGCTCCTGTCCTCTTAGCCGACTACGTCTTGCTTGCCAACTCCCATGGTGATTGGCACTTGGGACTTCTTGCGTTACTCCCTACCTACTTTGATTCGCTACCTATCAAATTCTATCCTCCCCATATCTTTGAGCTCTACCTTATTCTAAAATTATCATTCTTCAATTTGAATGGTTTTTTAATTGGTTTGACTCCATTTTAAAATACTTTAAATTATATATTTGTTTTTTACAAAGTAGTTTGAACGTCTTTGACTCATTTAAATTTTAGTTTCATTAATTTGTTTTTTACATCATTTAAAATACATTCTTTCTAAAAAAAATAGTTCAATCACATTGTTTGTTAATTCATTTAGTCATTTTTAATAACAAAAAAAGTTTGTTTTTTAAAAATCATTTAATTATTTTCTTTTAGTCTAATTAATTTAGTTTTAAATAGTTTAATAACCTTTTTTGTTTTTTACAAATAATTTAATCTATTTTTTTAATAAATAAAAACAATTGTTTCATTTTTTTTTAGAATAATGAATGTTCATATCATTTTAATAAATTTTTCTGACATTTCAATTGTTCTTCAATAAAAAATTTAATTTTGTTTTCAAGTTTAAGAAAAATTTAATTTTTTTAAATGTTTATTTAATCTCTTCAAAACATTATTAACATTGTGTTAAATTTAGTTTTTGATTCTTTAACATTAATTCCTGATTTTAAATTAAACAACTCTAACTATCATGCATGGAAAACACATAGTTTAATAGTTCTACTTATCATTTATAGAATTTCAAACACTTTGTTAGATGTCACCGATTTATCTTTTATTCATGATTTTTCAATTATTTTTATTTTATCTCAATTTTTCTATAAACTATGTGTCATCTAATTAACCCAATGCCAACATGTCATTGCTCATGCAAAATTTTTAGTTTGTTCTAGTATTGTGAGTTATCTAACGATATTGCCTTCATGAGTATTATTATTGATTTTATTGATTAGCATGAAGTGCTATCAATTTTAGTATGGTTTTATATCATCTATGTGTATGTACTTTGTTGGATTTTGGTTTTGTAAGTTGAGTAGGGTGCCATGTTTTCAAGGTTAACTATAAAAGACCCTTTACTTGTACATGATTCATAGTTACCTTATTTTTCATTCAGACCTGTGGAGTTTCCCTGCATCCAATGATTGGTATGCACTTAATTAAGTTGATATTTATCAACTTGATCCTATTAGGATTAATTAATACTGAGAGGGGGGGTGAATCAGTATTATAGCACTTTAAATTAAACTTAAACAAATTCCACATAAACCATATAATTTGTGAAATGAAAAGAACATAAGAAAATAATACACAACTCATGACACCATTATTTGTTGTCGAGGAAACCCTAGCCAAGGGAAAAGCCCGGTGGGGATGGTACCCAAAATCATGTACTAAAGTATAATGTCCCTGTTAGGAGACCTAGCCCTGTTAGGAGCTGAATATTACATAGTACATTTCCCTGTTAAAGGAATATCAAACCTGTCAAAGGTATACAATACCCTATTAGGGGTACACTAGGCTTACAACTCTTACAACCAATACTTTTGTTACAAAGTGTTCTTAGTAATGAACCAAAACAAGCATCTCAAATGCTTAGATAGTTTCAATTATAGCTCTCAACAAAATATGTCAGTCTATGATCTCGCATCTTCCATCAGTCATCTCACATACATACATATCCATGCATCACATACTTACATTCCTCTCTTTACAAAATCTTCTTTATATATATATATATGGTCATCTCTCAATTACAATACAAAACATAAAAATTACTTATACAAAAAGTAAATATAATGTTGGCGCTCTTGTATTACCAAAGTATAGGTAATTCACAACTTAGCACACTTGGATTTCATCTCATGCTCCCTCAATTGTCACAACTGTTCAACTACTCTGTTACATTGTCCTGTTGTGTGCACATGTCTTCAAATCACTCAAACTTTTTGTAATCATCACCAAAAAAAAATTAATCTTAACTGTAGGTCACACATACCCCATATTATCTTCCTCTAATCTCACTAGTCATAAAAAATCATACACGATCTTCATTGTCCAAAACAATGATGTTATACTCTATACGTTTATTTCTATACTTAGTTAATTTCAGAGTTGTATCACCAAAATTGTACTTAAATCGATCATACTATCAGATGTGTTACCATAAATGACAACCATTAAGTGTCACATATCACACAAAAAACATCACTTGCCAGCAGATCCATCTTATTTTTTCCTCATAGTGAGGATGATTGTCTTGAAATCCTTCTTGAAATTTGTTGGATTTCTCATATATTTGAAAGGAAATATTTTTTTTAACACTCATAATTCTTAGAAATTATTTTTATATACCATATGTCCATAATATTTTAAATGATTAATTAACATCACTTGGAATTAAGCTATCCATTCCCTATACATACTAGTGAAGAGGAAGCATAGCTCATTTATTAGAGTTTCTCTTAATGTTGGTTTAGTTTCTTATATCCTTGATGGTTCCTTGATTATGGTACATGAGTGTAGACATGATTGGAAATTAAAATCAAATGTTGATTTGTTGTTTGATTCATATGTTATACGGGATTTTGGATTCTCCTCACTCATATGTCTATTGCACATTACTAATGTGATGGTGAGTTTGCATACTTCATTCCTTAGATCATGAGTCATGGAGGTTGTGGATTGATCACTCATTTACTTGCAATGGGATGAATCATTAGCGAACTCTCTATATCCTTGGGTGATCCCACAATAGTGGGTTACACTTTTTTGGAGGAAAAAATTCCTCATGAATCCGCGAGGTGGGAGGATTTAGTCGAGTACTTTCAATAGAAAGTACCTGATTGTTTCGATCAAAACATTCATAGTTTCGATTGAAACTACCTTTTTTGCTTTGTTTTGATTGAAACTAACCTAGTTTCGATCAAAACTAAGTTAGTTTCAATCGAAACTAAGTTAGTAAAGATTTTAGTGGGATTTTGACCCATACACATGTTAAACTAAGAAAGTACTTTCGATCGAAACTAATTAGTTTCGATCGAAAGTACTTTCTATCGAAACCCCCAAAATTGAAACTATCTGCAAAGCTTTACAGAAATCTGTAGTTTTCATGGCTTTGGGGCTCAAGCGTGGGGCTCAAATGGAAGAATAGGGACACCTCCTTTTGCATCACACAATTACTCTGAACCAACTTTCTAATGAATATAGATTTGACAAATTTTGAATTAATTAGGTCTATGTATTTTGACGTGCATCGGATATAGGTTTTTTATCCAATATACACTTCCAAGTTTGACGTTCAATGAAAAATATTAGAAAAGAGAAAAAAAAATTTGAAAAATAACAGTGCCCTCCATCTTTGAGTCTTCTTTCTATCAAAAAAAAAACAATTGGATTTTGATAAATATACAACAAGTTATCAGCTACGCAGTCAACGTATGTCACAATTACGGTTTACTCTACTTCAAACATTCATAAAATATGAAATAATCATGATAATGTCATCAAACCAATTTCATGCCCTCCATATGGATGTTAAAAAACCAAATTTGAAAGAAGCGCATTGATATCTATTTTAGAAAAAATGTTATGTTGTACGAAGTCATTGTACCTTTTTGAAAATGACGTTTTCAGCAACATAGCAGTTTTAGTGGGAGAAAAAAAAAACCATTAAAATCAATTCAAAAAAAAATTAAAAAAATATATTTGGAATCTAGACAGAAAATCCTAAAAGACTCTAGTTTACTTCATCTTCCGATTTCAAACAGTTTAATGACAATATGCATCTGAATGTGAAATTTTTTCTCAAAATGTAGACTTCAATGTCCGTTTAGACAAAAAAGTGTAACCCACTATTGTGGTATCACCCCCTTGTGATTGATGTAGTTGTTAGGGTCTATTTGAGCCGTCATGTTAAAGTGTCCTTGACCCTTATATATATTTAATCATTGTCCGGTTTCCTCCATTTTCAAAGCTTGCTTCAATGGATCTTTCAGTGTCAATTTTTCTCCTTGAGTCAATCGCCACAATGTTTTAAACTTGTCTTGTTGTAGTCGGCTCCTTTCCACCAAGTATTGGAAGTCCATCGCTCATGAACCACTTTGAATTTCTTTGAACCTTGGTTCAAAGTAGTTAAAAGAGGTTCAAAGGTTTCAAAATGGTTCAAGTTGGTTCTTATGGTTCAAATACAGCCAAATTTAGTACAAGAATTCAGAGTTCAAGTTACAAGGCAAGGTTTATAATTTCAAAGGAACAAGCTTAGGAGATATGAGGTGCAGTTTTGAAGGCTTGATCTGTCATCCTAGAGACATAATCCCTTTGTTGGAATTTGTCAGTTCATGGTTATGATTTCAAATCTAGAATTCATGAATCCAAATAACAGGATTGACTAATTAAAACTTTTCAAGGTAATAAATAACCACTCTTATATTGTATATCATGGGTATCAACATGAAGCTCAACATTATCATTTGGATCTCTATTTTATGTGACATAAAATATTGGTGGGAACCATTATGAATGTGCAGAAGAAAAGATCAAATAGATTCTGTAACCACAAATTTGCAGGAAATAAAAAAACTAGTCCTATTACGGGGGCCATATCTTCCAATTCGACTGTTGGATCATTCTCAATTTTGGGTATGTTTTTGAAAACCTAATTCTCCAAATTCTCACTGGAGAGATCGTCAAGATTTGGAATGGAGCCCGAGATATGGATGCATGTGTGCAGTACTGTCTAAAATGTCTGTGAAAGTCAAAATGATGACAACACTCCATCACCAACATATGCCACTTGTCCAAAGTGCACATGACCTTAATTTGACAGGTGTCATTATTCCTACCTTTATACACATAATGTTTATAGAACATTAAAAATCAAGGAGAGGAAGAGATAAAAACAAATATGATGGGAGAATAATCAAGAATCAGTTTTTATAAATGAAAAGGAACTTATCGAGGGTAGATCTGGAGAGTAATATTGACCATTTAAAATAATTATTTTAAGATTCAGTTACGAGACTGAAGGGGGATCTCTAGATACACTACATATATTGTAGAATATCCATGGTTGAGGGCTCTTCTTATTTTTCTTGAGTTGGTTCTGCTATAGGAAGGGGAGGAAAATATTTTCTAAATTTTATTGTAACAGAGGGGAGGATATAGTATGTTTTGTTTTCAGATTTAATTTTCAGTGTGGATGGGAATGATAGTCTTTTGACTATCATTCTTTATCATAAGATAGATGCAATATATTTTAAATCTTTGAATTTGAATATATTCATTTTGATTGTTATTGAACTTTGTGTCAATGCAATTATTTATGTTAAACTACTGTCCATTAAAATGTATTGTTGTGTTCAAAGAAGTCTGTGAGTTTCATGTATCACACAAAATCTGAAATAGAGTTTTGATCTTTCCCCTAGTCTTTTTATTAGAATGTTGAATTGTGAACCTTTGTGTTTTCATTTCCTGCTTACTTATTTGTAACTTGTCACATCTATCCCATGTTTATGGATAGATGGTTTCTTGCCTTCCATGCCTTTTGGTTAAAGACTTACCAGTAATTTCATTCCTTGAATATCTTCCGAGGGAGCTATACCTCTTAGATATTTAGAGGGAAGTGACTAACATACACTTACCCAACTGTTGTGGATTGTTTGTTTCTAAGAAAGGGTGATAGAGTTAAGCTTGTGAGTGTTTGTGAAGGAGACAAATCTGTTCACCAACAAATTTTTGGCGCCTCTGCTAGGGAAGAGGAATTGAAGGCTAGTGTTGCATATATTTCCTTAGTTATTTTCTCAAAATGTATCTGTGTGCAGAAGATTGGCGGCTCTATTGATGACCATTTTGGTTATAAAGATGATGAAAAATACAAAGCCTAATCCCTATTTCAAGGAAATCTATCAGTCGGATGAAAAAGTGTTGCACGAGTTCTTGGATAGTTTCAAAGAAAGCATCTATCGGGCTGTCAGGAATAACATAAACCTAAAAGATGATCATGCATCCATAGTTTTGTGGAGAAGTCTTTGTGTAAGGTTCCATAAGCTAAAATATCTTCAAGGTTTTGAAAAAAAAGTTTTTTAGCTAAAGAAAGTGTTAGAGGTAGATAACAATGAAGCACCAATCATTTCATCTCATTTCATTTCTTGTAATTACCCAGTTTTAAGTGAAAAAGAGGCCCAAGCAGCAATCATCCAGCCTCAAGAAGATCAGACATCATCAAGAAAGAACAACCAATGTGATATTGAGGGATCTATGAGTAGCAATGACAAAGGTTTGTCAAAAAAATTCATTTCTCCTGATGTAGAAAGTTTCTGATTTGAGAACAATAAAAATCATGTCACTTATGTGCATTCCATTAATGAGTGCTTTCAGCTTAACAACTTATCAGAGTATGATAATTTCACGTTTATGGGAGATGTTCGGGGAAATGTTTATTTATGCTCTAAAGGTTATAATGATCCTATGCTAGAAACTTTTTTTTTTGAAGATGAAACTCTTCTTTTTATTCATAATGAAGTTGCGGTTAGCAATCAAGAAAAGGCAGGTTTTGATAAAGATTCCTCTCTTTGTAAAAATCTGATCAAAGAAGGAAATTCTGAAATAAACTCTCAGCAAGAGGATAGCTCAACTAAAATATTGGACAATATTTCACTTGTTCAAGAAGAATAAATCATATGCAAATTTCTATCAGCTATCAAACAAGAGGATTCATTTATGCATAATCCAGGCGGAAAGTATGGTGTTGATTGAAGTTTCTCCATTTCACTTTCTTGAATTTAATGTTTCTGAAAATGGGGATGAAGAATGTGATGATACAATAGGAAAAGGGGAAGATGAAATGTGTTTCATGTTTGATGATGACTTGATTCTTGATAGAGATGAAGTAAATTTTAACGAGAGATTTTATCCTATGATGGATGAATATTCTTTCTTTGCTGAAATTGGTCATGATGCAAATGAATATGTAAAGAAAAATGATCTTGCCAGCAACAACCATGAGCAATGCATAACTGTTCTTGAAGAATTTTCTGAACATTATTTTTTTCAGCTAGGGATAAGAACTTGTTTGGAGGATACCACGAAAAATAATTTGGGAAATGCAGAGATTTATAATGAAGAATGGATTTTTGGGCATGAATGGTTATTCAAGAAATTCCTGCATGCTACTAATATGATTTGTACCTTTGATGGAGTTATCAAATGGTAGTTCATAGAGGCTGCACCAAGAAGGCACAATCAGTTGCTACGAAAAGACTCCTATTTCTCTCAGCCGATGGATTTCTTTGTGTAAGTGCTTCTTGTTCCTGGTTCTTGTGGTGAGAGTTTTCCTACCCTTGTCTATTTTTGTAAATATGTCCTTTCTTGGCAAGTTTTGTTGTGCTTAGTTTACCTTGCTTTGTTTCAGCTTGCTGCTAGTTTAGTTGGTTTTGGTAGTTAGGTATTTTTTTGTTTTTCCCTATTCCCCTCCTCCATGCAACCGACTCCCTTTCTTTATTTGTGCTTTGACTCTATTTTCCCAATGGTCCATGGCACTGCTCCTTAACTAGACATATTGGAAGTTCTCTGCATATTTGGCAACATGCAGTCCCCTAGATAGATTCAGTGTTAGGGTCTATTTGAGTCATCATGTTAGAGTGGCCTTGACCCTTCGATATATTTGATCATTGTTCGGTTACCTCCATTTTCAAAGCTTGTTTCAATGGGTCTTTCAGTGTCGATTTTTCTCCTTGAGTCAATTGCCACAATGTTTTAAACTTGTCTTGTTATAGTCAGCTCCTTTCCGCCAAGTTTTGGAAGTCCATCTCTCATGAACCACTTTGAACTTCTTTGAACGTCAGTTCAAAGTAGTTCAAAGAGGTTCAAAGGTTTCAAAATGGTTCAAGTTGGTTCTTATGGTTCAAATATAGCCAAGTTCAGTACAAGAATTTAGGGTTCAAGTTACAAGGCAAGGTTTATAATTTCAAAGTAACAAGCTTGGGAGATCTCACGTACAGTTTTGAAGGCTTGACCCATCCTCCTAGAGACATAATCCCTTGGTTTGAACTTTTCAGTTCATGCTTATGATTTAAAATCTATAATTCATGAATCCAAATAACAGGATTGACTAATTAAAACTTGTCAAGTTCAAAAGGATGCTGGAGATTTATTGCATGTTCCTATGAAACATTTCAAGATAATAAATAACCATTATTATATTGTTTATCATGGGTATCAACATGAATCTCAGCATTATCACTTGGATCTCTATTTTATGTGAAATCAAATCTTGGTGGGAGCCATTATGACTATGCAGAGGAAAAGATCAAACAGATTCTGTACCCATAAATTGGCAAGAAATAGAAACACCAGTCATATTACGGGGGGCATACCTTCCAATTTCACTATTGGATCATTCTCAATTTTGGGTATGTTGTTGAAAACCTAATTCTCCAGTCTTTCACCAGAGAAATCTTCAAGATGTGACTTGGAGCGTGAGATATGGACGCCTGTGTGCAGTACTGTCTAAAATGTCTGTGAGATTCAAAATGATGACAACATTCCATCACCAACATATGCCACTTGTCCAAAGTGCACATAACCTTAATTTGATAGGTGTCATCATTCCTACCTTTATAAACATAATGTTTATTAAACATTAAACATCAAGGAGAGGAATAGATAAAAACAAATATGGTAGGAGAATAATCAAGAATTAATTTTTATAACTGAAAAGGAACTTATCGGAGGTAAATCTGGAGAATAATATTAACCATTTAAAATAATTATTTCAAGATTTGGTTACGAGACTGAAGGGGGTTCTCTAGATACACTACATATATTGTAAAAGATCCATGGTTAAGGGCTCTTCTTCTTTTTCTGGAGTTGGTGTTGCTACAGGAAGGGGAGGAAAACATTTTCTACATTTTATTGTAGCAGAGGGGAGGATATAGTATGTTTTATTTTCAGATGTAATTTTCAGTGTGGATGGGAATGAGAGTCTTTTGAATATCATTCTTTATCAGAAGATAGATGCAATATGTTCTAAATCTTTGAATTTTAATATATTCATTTAGATTGTTATTGAACTTTGTGTCAATGCAATTATTTTTGATAAAATACTGTCCATTAAAATGTATTGGCGTGTTCAAAGAAATCTATGAGTTTCATGTGTCACACAAAATCTGAAATAGAGTTTTGATCTTTCCCTTAGTCTTTTGATTTGAATGTTGAATTGGGAACCTTTGTGTTTTTAGTTCCTGCTTACTTATTTGTAACTTGTCACATCTATAGCATGTTTATGGATAGATGGTTTCTTTCTTTCCATGCCTTCTGGTTAAAGGCATACTAGTAATTTCATTCCTTGAATATCTTCTGAGGGAGCTATACCCCTTAAAAATTTAGAGGGAAGTGATTACCATACACTTACCCAACTGTCATGGATTGTTTGTTTCTAAGAAAGGGTGATAGAGTTAATCTTGTGAGGGTTTGTGAAGGAGGCAAATCTGTTCACCAACAACAGTATTGATGCATATTTGATTAGTTGATCTTGTCTTTGGTCAATTCAGCATTAGTATGTTTATTTTGAGATGAGAGGATTACTGATGTTTATGGTTCCTTAGTTGTTCATTTTTGGACATGGATCATGTGGTTTTATTTTGATACCATGATAGGTTTATTTCACTTTGGTGGGAACGAATAGATTCATCTCTAATCATCATCAATCTTATTCTACAGTATAAAAGATTCTTTAAAGCTAAATTATGTTATGATGCAAATTATGAGTTTATTTTCAAAAAATATACTAATTTGTATCTAGGGTAGATCCCAATAATGGAAAATCTACTTGTGGATATTGTTTCTTTGTTGTTTTAGGCATCATTTCTTGGAAAATTAAAAAGGAACAAACTTGTTAGGGGATCAAACTTTTCAACCAAAGTATTAAGATTCTTTAGAGCTTCTTCTCCAGATCTTTTGTAAAAGATGTAAAATTGGACACTTTTACAAGTAATTGTCGTACCTCCTGTAGGATTTCCTTTGCTTTGTTCACTAAAACTTCAAGTGACTCTTTGACTAATGATATCATCTCTTTCAATTTGTTATTTTGTTGCTTCTCAAACTCTTTCATTGTTAGCTTCATTAGTGCATTCTCTAAGTTAAGCACTTGATCATAAATTTATTTGACCAAAATACCTAGCTGATAAATAGGTTTGTCTTGTTTTTCATATGCCACATTAGGTACTAGATTACTAATTAAATTCCTTTACCATTTTAGTACTCTGACCTTCTTCTTCTTTCCCTTTAGTCTATCTCTTTCTACTTTCTTTGTAAGCTTCTCAGACATCTTCATCAACTCATTAGGACTCATCTTAGTAATGTCAATAGTTTCTTGGATTTATTCATCTTCAGGTTCTCCTTCATCTTCTTCCTTAGTCAAACTATAAAAGTAATTGTATTTTCTCTTCTTCTGTGTGATAACTTCACCCGTTAGGACTAATTTCCTCTTCACTAATAGTACATCTTCATCGATATTTTCCTATTCACCTTTTAGTTTTGTCACTTCCTCTAAAATATGTTCTTCTGGTGCATCAACTTCTAGCTAGGAATCAATGAATTGTATCTTCTCAGAGATATCATAAACAAAATTGTCAATGACCTCTTTAACCTCTTTAGCTTTAGACTCTTGATCTTTTTCTTTCTCTTCTACCAATTTGTCCTTGGTTGTTGTCACAAATTTTAGTAGCTTTTTCCATGATTCCATTTTCTCATCTGTCACCTATTTTATTTATGTAATAATAATCCTAGAGACTTTGTTCCTTGTCTTGAATTATCCTCTCATTGATTCAACCATTATCTTCACATCCTTAGTTGTTAAATTCTGGTTGCAAGAGTTTAAACTTCACTTTTCCAAGAGGTTTAGTAAGCACATCAACAACCCAGAAGTAGAGCAACAAAACTAGAGCTGAATATTATGTTTAATCACTTGTTCTAGAATGTAATGACAATCAACCTCAACATGTTTGGTGCACTCATGAAAAACATGATTCTTGACAAGCTTCAATACACCCTGATTGTCACAAAACACAACTCGTGGTTGATCTTTTGAGATACACATATCTTCTAAAATGTGACATAACCATATTACCTCATGAACAACTTCTCATGTAGCTTGATATTCAAATTTGTTGGATGAAAGAGAAACACCATACTGAAGAGTGCCTTAGACATACCACAAAACATATTTGTCTGCCACCTAATGACATTGTTTTGGTTCATGCACAAACCTGGATAAATAGCTGACAATAAAACATAAATCTGGTCTGGTATATGTCAAGTAAATGAAACCCCCAACAAGTTGTCTATAAAGAGTTGCATCTACATGACGAGAATCTTGGAATTTAGAGAGTTGTACACCATGTTCCATTGGAGTAGACACAGGTTTACAATTAGTCATCCCAAACTTGTCCAAGATTGACTTGGTATATTTGATCCAAGAGATAAAAATATGATGCTTGTATTGCCAAAAATCTAAGCCAAGACAAAAATGTAGTAGCCCTAAATCAGTCATATCAAAAGATTGCGTCAAATCATGTTTGACAGTATCAATGAGATCCTTTGAGGTTCCCGTAATATGATAACATCATCTACATATAAAACAAGTATGAAAATATTTGTTCCAACCTTTTTGATATATAAATTAGGATCAAAAGGGCTACAAATAAAACCATGCTGCAAAAGGTGACCATGTATTTTAATGTACCAAGCCCGAGGTGCTTGTTTAACCCCATATAAGGACTTTATTAGGTGACATACCTTGAGAGGATTGTGTTGATCAATGAAACCTTTAGGTTGGATCATGTAGACTTCCTCTATAAGATCACCATTCAAGAAAACACTCTTGACATCCATCTGGTGAAGCTTCCATCCTTTCTGTGTAGCTAGAGCCCACACAATTTTGATGGTTTTGATCTTTTTAGTGGGGGCAAAGGTTTCTTCAAAATCTATTCCTTCCCATTGAGAATATCTCTCTGAAACAAGATGTGCCTTATACTTGTCAATAGATCCATGTGCCTTATATTTAGTTTTGAAAACCCACTTGCAGCCTATGGGTTTCTTACCAGCTGGCAGATCAATAAGTTTCCATCTATGATTCTTGACTATAGACACATACTCAACATCCATGGCATGCTTCCAATAGGGTTGACTGAGAGCCTCACATATGGCATCGTGTTCAACACTGTTCTCAATTGAGCACATCAATACTAAATTGACCTCATTGCGTGTTTGTCTGCAGGTTCTAACTCCTGTAGAGAGATCTGGAGGAGAACCTAGGTTAGAGTCACGAAGTGTACTCTGAACCCATTTTGGATGTTGTTTTGTCTCGCCAGAAAACCTCCAAAACACCCAAATCCATATAGAGATCACCATCTAAATCTTCTTCCCCTAGTAGAGAACAAGGCTCAATCTCATCATCAGAGGGTGAGAGAGTCTTATGAGAGGTCGTAGGAATAGTGAAAGGAGTGTGCAGTGGAGAAAAAGAAGATTCATCAAAGACCACATCTCCACTGATAATAATATGATGGGTCTTGGGGTCCATAAGATGATAATCCTTGGACTCTGAAGTGTAACCCAAAAATATACAAGGGAGGGTCTGAGAATCAAGCTTCTTCCATTTTGGAGCTAGGACATGCATATATGTTGTACAACGAAATAATCGTAAATGTGAAACAGATGGTTTGCGGCCACTCCATACCTATTTGGGTGTTTTATTGGTGAGAGCCATAGAAGGAGCTTGATTGAGAAAGTATACTGTTGTGTGAATTGATTCTACCCAAAACTAATCACTCAACTTTGTAGTAGCAAGTAGACACCGAGCCATCTCTAAGACAATCCTTTTGGGCCGCTCTGTAATACCATCCTGTTGAGGCATATAGGGAGCAGTCAAATGTCATGAGCCTTCAAGAACTCAAGAAACTCAGTAGAAGTAAATTCGCCCCCACAATCTGAGCAGAGAACAAGAAGAGACTTGGCGGTTTCAAAAATCACCTTTGAGTAGAAGGTACAAAAATGAGAGAAAGCATCACTCTTCTCTTGGAGAAAATAGACCCAAGTCTTCCAAGATAAATCATCGATAAAGAGCTGGAAATAGTGGCATCCCTAAAAAGATGCAGGAAGAGGTCTGCAAAGATCGGTATGAACAAGGGAAAGTGGTTCTGAGGCATGATAGGTACTGGACTAAAAGGAGTCACGATGTTGTTTTCCTACAAGATAGTCATAAAATATAGGCATAGAAGATAAGGAAAGAGAAGGAAGACCTTGTACCATCATATGAGAGCAAAACTTAGAATGTTAGGTAGCAGAAAGATGACCATATTGGTAATGCCAGAGGTCGGTGGATGCCATAGTAGAGGAACAAAGCACAACACCTGAGGTAGAAGTTGTATCAAGCGCAAAAATATTCCCTTGCTTGAAATAATGGAAGGATGATTCCATCTTTTGAAACGAGGCAAGTTTTAACACCATCCTGGACTGGAAATTCTACCTTAAGGTTGTGATTTAAAAGTTGACTAATAGACAAAACATTGCTAGTAAAACCCAAAACATAGAGAACATTGGTCAGAGAGAAACTTCATGTGTGAAGAGGGATGGTAATTGTACCAATTCCTTTGGCCACATACTCCTAGTCATTGGAAATACAAATGATATCACCAGTAGTTGTGTGATTGAAAGTATCGAATAACCCTTGATCACCAGTCATATGTTTATTGGCACCAAAATCTATTAGCCAAACATCATGTGAGCTTGGAGCAGTTTGCGATACGAACCAGATTTGTGGTTATATGAGGAGCATAAGTATCACCACCAGGAGACCCATCATATATCTTAGCTTGTTGGGTAGCAACATTTCTATGTTGAAGATGAATAGGAGAGTGTCCATGATGGCGAGAATAAGTGTGACTGGAAGAGCTCTCTTTACTAGAAGAACTTTGAGTAAGACCATTGTACCAACACCGGTCTGTATTATGAGTATGAGTACTACAAATGTGGGACAATCGAGGAGAATAATTCTGTTGGAAAACTTGCGAAGGAGATGACTGTGGGGGAAATTAAGACGAAGGCCCCTGACGGGCTCAGTGGCTACATTGTCGGTGAGAGACAAGAGCTTTTTCTTCAAATTCCTCATGTATAGATTTAAGAGATTCTTTCTGTTGCAGTAAGTTTATCATTTATTCAAATGATACTTGTTGTTTGGTAATTTTTAGGGTAGTAAAAATGTCTTGAACTTAGGCGGAAGAGCATGCAAAGTGATAGGAATGAGGAGTTTATCCTCTACCATCTCTCCAAGAGCAAAGAGTTCTGCATGAAGAACAGATACATAGCACAAGAAATCTACAATTTTCTCACCACTTTGCACATGAAGACTATGCAATTTAGATTGTAAATGAAGTACCTGGGCTTGATTCTTTGCCTCAAAGATTGTGGAAAGAGCCTCCCAAGCTTCTTTAGATGTGGCTGCATCTCAGATATAGGGTTGAACGTCATCAGATATACTCAAAGTGATAAGCATTATTGTTTTGGAATTGGTTTTATCAAACTTCTTCTGCTCATATGTGTGGGACAAACGTTTAGTAACACTAGTAACAATGTCCCACAAATCCTCGAACTTAAGAATGGTGTGCATCTTGGTTTTCCATGCAGCATAGTTACTGCCTTTAAGAAGTTGAGTATTTGACAAGAGAATTTTTGGTGCAGACATGATAAAATACACAGAAAAAATATTTCATTAATATTCCCATTTGGGGGAAATACATTGAGATAGTCCTTCAAGGACAAAGAGAATGGAGATGAGCATGGTAATCACATGCAGTGAGACGGGGATGCTTCTGTGGGTGCTCTACCTCATATTCGTCATCTCCATCGTAACCAGCCTCGAGTTGACGCTGAATCTTGTGGGATTGACAACAGACATCAAATAGAAACCAGTGGAGGAGCCCTTTCTGAATTAATTCATCAAATCCTAGATTTCCAATATTGTGAAGAGCATCAAACAAGGCAACATAAAAACTTTCATTATCACTAGAAGCATGTTGCATTTCTTGATTACTTGCGACACTGCAAGAACCATTAGAAGATGCTAACATTTAGCAAGCAGATTTATATAACATAGCGGGAACTTGATATAACCAAATGGAAACTGTAGTTGTCCATTGAGTAACTGCACTTTGTTCTACCAGCGCCCACTGCTGCAAGAAAAGGTTGACGTTAATGGTTAAAGAAACCGCAAATTGCATGGACTGCAATGTTACCCAGCATTCGCTCTGATACCAAACGACAGACTAGATCAACTTGTATTGTATTGCAATGCTTTGATAAAATAAAGGAATCAAACAAATAGAAACAAAGATAAGATGTGTTGGTTGCATAACAGATTAACCAACCTGAGTAACCTAACTACCCAATGCAAAAACTAACTAATATATTATGCTAACAGGTTTGTGCCCAAAAAGCTCTAAATAAAAAATCCCCTACAAATCCATACAAACAGATATGAAAATATGAAAACCTCGGTGCTCCAGAAAATCTTCAAAAAACCTCAAAAACCTAATAATGGTTTTCTCCAGAAAGGCTCTGATACCATCTTAGAATTCATAAGCCAAGAGCATCTACAACAAAATACCTATCACAAAGGCAAAGAATGGAGACAAAACTCCCATAGATCTAAAAGATGAAAAATTTTCATTCAGAGAGAGAAATGAGGGAATTACCAAAGAATTGATAATTATAAAGTGATCAATCTTAATAAAGGAGATCAAAACCCTAAGAAGGGTAGAGAAACCTCGGTTGCATGAATAATTAATAAAAGAATTAATTATTCCATGCCTAAAGTTTAGCTTAAGTGAACTAGAAATAAAAAGGTGACTTAATAATTAAATTAATAATGATTTAATTGATAAATGAAAATGTGACTTAATAATTATATCAATAACTATTTAATTAATAAGTGAAAATACCATTTTACTATAACAATTAGTACTCTCATTTAACCTTACTAAAAACAAAACAAATAACCTTATCTTCTAAATTATGAATGACTAGTCTAATCCAAGACTTATGTGGATAGCGACGAGAAGCTCTATCAAAACTAAGTTTTTATTTGTTCAATGGAGGAGGTGACCATATAGAATTTTTCTAAGAATCATTTCAAAGAGAAGAAAAAATATAGCCTTGTATTGGAATTGACTTGACAAGATGACATTTTTTGGGTAGATTATTATTGCAAGAAGGAAAAAGATTTAAATTATTTATATGCTTGTAATTTTAACTCGTGCCAACTTCAAATATGGATTTTTCAATTTTAGCGATCACCTCTAAGATAAAACATTGTTTTTTTTTTTTTTCTGAAGATATGAGAGTTCCTTTCATGAATGAATTTTATATTAGGATCGAATGGTTGATTTCCTAAAGGCACGCAAACATGATTTTTTCGTAAATTTTTTTCCAAAGCTATAACAGTGTAAGAATGTTATGATTTGGAGGGAAATCCAATCTAGCCGCCAATGAAGCCATTTCGAAGAGTTTTGAGCAATTTCACACTCAAGGAGAAGATGATCTATTTATTCTAAGTGAGCACAAAAAACACAAGGGAAACCAACATTAATTCCTAATTTTCCTAATCTTAGACTTGTAATAATTCTTACATGAATGATGATACAAGCAAAAGAACCTTCCATGGAAAGGAAACTCAAGCCCCAATAAAATTTTTAAGGCCAAGTAGGGATTGGCAAAGAAGACACATAGAGTTATACCCATAGTTCACAGTATAAGAATTTGATTTATCCTTTAACTAGATAAATTATTCTTGTTTTTTTAAAACACTCCTGAGTTGAGTTTAAACTTGAGATCTTGAAAAAAAGGTAAAAAGCAACAAATTTCCAATAGGCCACACTGAGCTTACCAAAATGATCAAGATAAAGAAAATATAAAACATTTAATCTCCAAAGGCTTTTAAAGTTGATTCTAGTACTAACTAACTTATTATAATATTTTGAGCTTAATGACCATTCCAAAAGTCATCCCAAAACATAGCATTTTTTCCATATGAATTAACTATGAGATATAGGGAGTATAACAACTCTCCAAGAAGCTAGAAAGTTCCAAATTTTGGAACCTTTAGGCAAGGTAGATAGAGTTAAAAATTGTATATGTGTGGAATATCCAAGTATTTCTAATAACATAAGCTTGGCCCATTTTGTATTTTGATTTTCTAGAGCCTCCAAAATATGGCCCCAAAGCTCGATTCTACAAATCAAAGTTTTTAACAATATTCCACATTGATTCTTTGGGAGATAGAAATTAGTCCAAGTCAGTAGAGGAATTTAATCATTATTATGAACATTTTTAGACCAAAGGAAAGATCTAAGATTGGCTTGGAGATGATACAAATATCCTTTAGGAAATTTAAACATTGACACCAAATATGTGGAAATGTTATTCAAAGTAGGTTTTATAATTGTGATTTTACTTTCTCTAGGTCAACCATTTATGTTTTCAAGATAATGGATCATTTTAGAGATTAAATATAGAATTTTAACCTAAAAGTCATGTTTCTTTGAGCCAAAATAAAAAGGAATGTTAAGGTAGTTGCAAAGCACCAAACCAACATAAAACTTACAAAATCTTGTTATTCTTTATTGAAACAAAGGATGCATATTCATGAAGAAAAACATAGACTTTTCATTATTAACATGTTGACCTAAGGAGGAGACATATATTCAAAAATTACCTTATTGATAGCATCAACCTCAAGCATATTATCTTGCCAAAAGAGTAAAGTGTCATCAGTAATTAAGAAATGAGCGGATGAGTTCTTAATATTTGAGATTTTGATTCCCTTTCATCATTCAATCCTATTTGCAACTTTTATAGCTCTACTCAAATCCCCTACCATAATAATAGAAAGAAAATGAGATAGTGAGTCATCTTTCCTTATCCCTCTTGAGAAGGAAAAGAAACCAAAAAGATCACCATAAAGAAGGAGTGCGAGTCATGTGGTGAGGCAATCTACTTAATACATGTATTAGTGAAACCAAATATATTAAGAGTGATGAAGAGACACTCCCAATTAATCCTATCGTATTCCTTCATTGTGTCTAGTTTTATGATAACCAAGGGAAATTTTAGTGGAAATTAAATGTAATATCTCATGAGCCCAATCAACACCATCAAGGGTTTCCTTTCCTAGAACAAAACCACCTTGTTCACCAGAAATGATAAAAGGTATGATTTTTGCAAGATGCATTTAAATAGCTTTTGTAAAGTTTTTGCAACTTGAGTGTTGCAAAGAGAAGTCGGTCTAAAATCTGGAAAGAATATAGGGGCATCTACTTTTGGGATTTATTTCTATAAAATTATTATTGAGCTCTTTTCAAATACCCATGTTTAATTTAGATTCCTCTAAAGAAAGAAACATTTCTTCTATTATGTATCAATCTATGAATCCTTTTGGACCAGGAGCTTTTTCTAGAGACATTGCGAAGACTACCTCCCTTAGTTCTCATGAGGAAATATTTACTTTCTAATTAACATATTTGTTATAGCACACCTTCCATAACCTAAATGGGAAGTCACCCAAATAAATATTAATTTAGA
>MU224413.1:4895442-4975011 GCA_018584345.1 Thuja plicata
ATAGGTACCTCTAAAATGATAGATGTAAAAACTTATATAATCCCCCAAACTGCAATTTTTGATGACATTTATTGTTGTTGGTATGCTATTTGCATAAGTAAAATGAACATAAAACATAGATGATATAAAAAGTTCTTATCTAATGACCTATCCACTTAATTACCAATTTGACAAACATCATAGCATATGGAATGAACACTAATAGAGAGCATGTTGACAATGACAACACATTGGAAAAATTAAATGTTTGGGATATGAAAAATCTAACATCGATGAAGGCATTAATATGCAATTATAGACTACATTAAAATGAAGTAATATGCATTTATAGACTACATTAAAATGGAGTAATATGTATTTATATGACATAATCAGTTCATTAGCATGGCTATTATTTATGCATTGTAATAAAAGGAAATACTAGAGCATTTGATAATGAAATGTTCTTGAAATATGATTGTTGAAGGATAGATAATTTGTAGGGGAAAATAGTTCCAGTTAGGAGTTTATAAATTTGATGAAAGCGCATTATGTTTTTGTTGAACAATAACAACATCTATTTGCCTTGCACTCTAAGCTAGCAAACAATTACATTGAAGAAGTGAGTTTATAAATTTGAAGAAGGGACATTATGTTTTCCTTGAACAATAACAACATCTATTTGCCCTCCACTCCAAACTACCAAACAATTACATTCAAAATCTGATTTAACACAAAATACTAAATATTACCCTAGAAAGAGACTCGAGATAAATTTTAATGTCTCAATCATTCACTTTGTCTTAAGCAAGAAATGAATTGTAATCCACCTTCATGATTTTGACAACTTCGGCATATACTTTCCTTCCCTTGGAAGGCGTATTATTTTTAAAAAAATAGACTCTCTTTTTATTTTAAATTTTTTTTTTTCCTTTGAGCTGCCAAACAGGATTGGAGCTATGTTTATCAGCACAAAAGAAAAAATCAAATGTTAAAAAACTGTTTATCAGTCACATGTTATTCTAGAAATTTCTTTGTTATTACCTAGTGCCCACCACAAACGGAAATAGCCTTCAGGTTTGACCAAAACAATTCATTTCTCATCGAACTATGACCATTGGTAGTAACTTTGCGTGCACTCCACGCAATTTAAACGAAAATACAACAATGGAGGCATTACACCTATTTTCATATAAATTCAATCCAATGTCCAGCACTACTCCACATAAGTTTCCTGTAAATTTCAGTCTATCTGCAACGTTTCTACAAACTTCTCCAAAATGGGTGTACTCGGATTTGTGGAGAGTTGCTTCAAATTACCCGCTACAAATGATGTGTTCCCCGAAGAAGAGGGAAAGCATGAACATGATAATGGGAAAAAGATAAGAGATTCAAGTGAGAAGAAGAAGGGTAGTTCATGCAGTACCCCAATTGTTGTATCCTACTTCCCTCTTGGATCAAATCTCTCCCGCCTCTAGCCTCTATCTATTTCTTATCAATTCACTTGGTTGGAAGAGTTTTGATGATTGTTCACGAATTCATTGATCACAGCATGACTAATAGATGGTAAATGATGTAACTTAATTTACTCTCCAGTAGAGATTGGTCGATCCTTTGTAAGAGGCAAATCGTATGAAAGTCAAGCAAATCTTCATATGGGTTAGCAAGAGCTGACCCCTATTGAATCGTTGCTTCTTAATCACAAATATTGCTGTAATTCTTTTATAAATTCAGTTTATAAATTCAGTTGGAACTTGCAGTTAAGGACTGACATGTAAATGAACATTCTGAAAAAAATATAATTCATTCAATTTCGGCGATTTTTGTTTAAATGCTCATAGTTGTTCACTGGGCATTCACTGCTAAGAGAATTTTTTTACATGTATTTGGCGTGCAACTAGTTGTTGTTAGGTAAGCAATTTAAGTCACTTTCTTTGAAAACTTCTGCACGCAGATCTGAGCCACCCCATCATCGTCTTCTTCAATCCATCTTTCATTTTTTCACCCACTTTGCCTCTCCTGATGCGAGCAAGCGCAGTCATGAAATTGGTCGTGTATTCGTTTGTAAATATAGAAACTCTAATCCGTCCCTCCGTTAATTATCAACGTAGCCTAAAACAAAACGCAGACTTACACATAGCCCTAAAATGCTTCGAGATCGCCATTTTTTTATTAAAAACTTCGAAACTTTAATGGTATTAAGTATCATGGTTATCGGGAAGACGGAGAGTTCCGGAACTCTTTTCTGGTTCTGATTGGCGTTTGATAACTGGCCCAAGATGTCGAAAAGCTTAAATGTTCACAAAGTCACCTTTATAGAACTCTCCTTCAGATCTGAAACATACAATTGACCATTTTGAAATGATTATTACGTCCAGATGTGATTTTGCCTTCTTTTTATCCACTCAGACAATGTTTTAAGATAAAAAAAACAGCCCAAATCCCTTTGCCTTTGTTTTTCTTTAATTTTGTTGGCCTTTTATGTAGTTCTAATAAGAGTGGCGCCTCTCAATAGGAATTCTTGAAAGTTGTCTCTTTTCATAGACCTTGAAAATATATATGGACACTTTCAATGAATTTTGAAACCTTATAAAACTCCCAACTCTACTTTATCACTTGTGTTGAGTACCAAGACAAGGGTAAGGATAAGAAATTGCAATGGAATAAGAAAATAAACATGGAAACATAAATAAGAATTAACTCTGGAAGATTGAGCAATATAAGTTTTCTACATTAATGCCTTTCTCAAACAGAGTTGTCAATGCTCTTTTCATTCATAAAAAAATAGAGTAGTTTTTGCTTCTTTCAAAAATAGCTTATTTCCATTGATTAATAAACTTAAGGTCTCAACTGAACATTATAGGGTGGTTTTAGTCTTGCTTTAGGATATATTCCTTGTGCTTGGGCCAGGAATCAAACTTTTCTTTCTAGTTCTTTATCTGAGGAGCCCTTTAAGCTAGTTTATATATTAGTAAAATATTCAAGTGCTATGTAACTTTTTGGTAAAAAAATAATAATAAACTTAAGGTCTCCAGCAAAGAAGAAGTTTCCACAATAACCAAAAAGAAGAGTCTAGATGCATACGAGAAGAAACTACAAAAGATAAACAAAAAGGGTGAAATAAATGTTGGTGGCTAGAGTAGACGGAGTACCGTGGTAGGGAAGATTAAATCTGAACAGTTGGAAGTCCACATATGCCAACACTTCCCCACAATCTTCATTTCCATGTATATCTGCAATACGAACTCCTTCTCGGAGATGCTCAAAAACTTTTATTGTAAGCGACTTTGTGAAAATGTCTACTAATTATTCTTTGGACCTAAAAAAATCATGTTGTATGTCACCATTGTTCAATAATTCTTGAATATAGTGATATCTTATATCAATATGCTTTCTACATTTATGAAAGACATGAATTTTAGATTTAAAAAATGGTGAATTATTATCACAATAATTTTTTGTAGGTTCTTCTTATGTTAAACTCATTGTTCACATAATAAGAATCGATCTGTTGTACCAAGCTCTAGGAGCTTGTTTAAAACCATATAATGCCCTTTTTAGCTAGTATACTTTATGTTCTTTTCCCAAAGCTTCATAATTAGGTGGTTGTTTTATATACATTTATTTCTCTAAAATGTCATTCAAAAATGTTGATTTATCATCCATTTGGTAAACCTTCTAATTTTTTTGAGCTTCTATAGATAAGACCATTCTAATGGTATCCAATCTAGTCATGGGTGAAAGGCTTTTGTTGTAGTCTGTGCTAGGTTTTTGTGTGAAGCCTTTAGCTACTAGTCTTGCCTTGCACTTTTCTACTTTTCTATTAGCCATTTAGTTTGTCTTGTAAACCCACTTGACTCTAGTCACATCTTCAAAATAAATTGGATCAGCCTATCTTAAGAATGAAAATTAGAGAAAAAATCATCTTTTTCACCTATTGTATTTCATCGTATATCTCCCTTAGAGATCTATATCTAAGAGATCTAATTTGAGAACCAACTAGTGTCAAACAAACCCCAAATAATCCATGGTCTCATGATCAAGGATGCCAACTTCGTGTAGCTTGTCTTCGACAAGCTCATTGATCTGCTTCAATGGGTGTCTTTGTTTGGTGTGTCGGGCGATAAAATATTCCCACACGCTTACCTATTTCTCGATATTAAAAAGAATATTTTGTGTCCCAAGGTACTCTAGAATGGAATCAGTAAGAAAGATCTGGAGTACTTGTAGCTGAGCAAAAATCTAGTCGTATACCGCTAGTGCTTTCTTCTTGATTATTCACAAAGAATTCACCTCAGTTTGGGGAATAGACTCTAAGGTGGATGCCTCTGGCATTGATGATGTAATGAGGGAGATGAGCTCCTGAATTATTTCTTTCATCCTTGCTTCTAGGGCTTGCACATTCATCTTCTTATGGTATTTCTTGGAGTATATGTCATGGACTGCATTGATGACTACATCGAGCTCCTTGATTTCACCCCACTTTTTTTTTTTGTCAAGGTTGACCTCATGTATCTCATAGTCCTTGGGATCTACCTTGAATTGGTTCTTATCCTCAGGAGGCATGATTGTGGTGTCTACATTTTCACATCTGACATTCTTCTTCAAAAATATATTCTATAAAATTAAACTTTCATCAATAGTGTTTACCGAGTATCAGTAAATTAATACTATGATTACCGATCTAGGTCAAGAAAAAAAAGGGTAAAGTAAAATAACAATCCAAAACATTCATGCACATTGACACATAGATTTTTAACGTGGAAACCCTGCTAAGGGAAAAATCACCTGGGATTGGTAACCCAAAATATTTCACTCTTCTAAAGTGAGCTCGGTGAAGAGCCAAACCTGTTAAAGGTTACAATTCACACTGTTAAATGAGACTTGGTTATAGGATGTAAAAATACCAGTTCTCTCTTGACCATGCATTCACTATGGGGTCAACACTAAAACAATCAACATTCTCTAAATGTTATAATAAGGACTCGTTGTCCCACTCATCTGATTTAAATACAACTATGATTTGCAGATATGAAGATCTATTCTAAGTACATAATACCTCTGATCAGCTTGTTCACTTCAGTTCATCTCATTCTTCACACTTGTTCTACTTGATTATGCTCTTTCCTCTATTTGCTTGGTAATGTCTGTAGAAATATACTCAGTTCTGTCTTTAACCAGTTTGACTAGTCATGCATAAATTTTTAGGTATGCATCAGAAAATTTCTAGCTAAGCATCCAAGTCAGCCTCAGTTATAATTAAATGCTAAATCAATAGGTGTGTCGACAATCCCTTGCTCGGTTATCACTGGTACTCAGTATACACTATATTTTACTCGTTGTTCACTGTCTCTCATTGTATACAAAACTCTTCATTTACCGACCACATAAACATTGTTGGTTCTAGATGTTCAATACATAACAAATTTTTTCCACCATAATAACACTCAATAAGTTAAAATCAATGACAACACACTAACTGATAATGTTTTATCATCACTTTTGCAACTCGGTTGAATATCAACAAATGACTTCAAACATATAATCAGTTGTAGTTCATCAAGTTCCTTATGGTGCTCATTAGATTCATTGGCCCTATTAGATAGATGATCATCCAAAGTAATTGCTTCTCTGTAATAATGTGTAAGATTAAGGGAAGAGAGATAACTGCATAAGAATTTTATTCAAAAGATAATTTAAATTCCAATTACCTATGACCTTATTTAAGATAGCATTAATGACCAGTAAGGAGTCACCTTAAATAATTAAATCATTAATACTATATTAGATCCATGTCAAGCCTGACATATACCACTTATAATTTTCCTTTATTATTAGTGTTAGAATTCAAAGAATTTATAACCCAAGATCAAGTGCAGCAAAATACCTGTCACCAAGGCAAAGAATGGAGACAAAACTCCCATAGATCTGAAAGATGAAAACTATTCATTCAAAGAGAGAAATGATGGAATTACCAAAGAATTAATAATTACAAAGTGATAAATCCTAATAAAGGAGAACAAAACCCTAAGAAGGGTGGAGAAACCTCGGTTGCATGAATAATTAATAAAAGAATTAATTATTGCATGCCTAAAGCTTAGTTTAAGTGAACTAGAGATAATAAGGTGACTTAATAATTAAATCAATAATGATTTAATTAATAAGTGAAAATACCTATTTAATCTAACACCACCTTAAGATAAACTTAGGAAGAAGCTAAAAACCTCAAAAATACTACTGAAAGCAGGAAATGGGTCCCGAAAACAATGCCTAATTAGGTACCCAAGTACAAAAAATCTATGTAAAGAGGAGAAAAGGAGAAAACCTTGCGGGCAAAACCCCTCTTCGAAAAGAGATGAATCCTATTGAAGAACTAACGAAGCGTCCAAACTAGGGAAAGTCACAGAAAATAGGAACAAAGATCAGGTAGATATGATTGTAATTTGTATGAATTCCCTAAAATGACACTGCTTGAATCAGGATGGTAAACAAGGAAAACATTAGAAATCAAAGATACAAATGAAAAAACCACCAAACTCTGACGAGCTGATCAAAAGAAGAATATGTAGAACATCTCTGATCCATAAAGCTGCAAACAATGTCAAAGAAATGTTGTAATATGTATAAGTGCTCTCAGATGACACTACTCAAATTAGGATGAAAAAGAAGGTAAATATCAAAACTCAAAGATACAGATGGTAAAAAATGCCAAGTTTGAAGCCTCCAAAATAAGAATGAAATAAGAGTGTCCATATGGTAAATGATCCATCTCATTGAAATGTATAGGTACCAACCACTACATGCACCTATTATATAGGAACAAATACTGAATACATAAAATAAATCCATCAAACCGAGGAACCATATAGAACCAACAAGAAATTTCCCCCATAATGCTGATTAGGGAGAGGCATGATAGATACACTGAGTAAGATTGCCAAGAAACACTGCATGATGAAGAATGAACAAGCGCAAAATAATGTATGATGTTAAGGATGATCAGTCGCTTGACACACATGAGGCTAATGTCATGGAAGGAACACTCATGTTACAAAGGTACAACAAACCCCCTATGGCACTTTATAATACAGTGCGAGTACAATCATGCACAAAATGTGCGGGATCCCAAGCATGCATGATGACACTTTATCTCAGTGTATTTGCAAAAAAATAAATACTATAGAAAAAATATGTATACAATATCTAGGAATGACTAAAATGTATGGAAACATATGTAACAGTTAACAAGGAGTCATCGCATGCGTAGAAAATGATCCCAGGACCTAAAACATCCAAGATATCCACCAAAATGCCAAAAAGAAATTTCTTTTGAATAAAATATACCTAGAATAGATTATCATAGTGAGACCCATACAAGAAGAAGGAGAATAGAACTAGCTTTTAGATGTCATGCAGAAGTCCAAAAATGGAGTTCAAAGGAGAAAGATATGGAAACTAGAGTGCAAAATGGAACCTTGAATTTGACTAAAAAAACCATACAAGATGGAAAAATTAGTAAACCAAACCTAGAAAATCAGGTCGGGCTTGGAACCATCTTTCTGACGATATCTTGTTTGGCAAAAAATGCCTCTGTTTTCTCAAGTTATGAGCAAAACATCCACAGAGGTGAAAACTAGCGGAGGCACCAAAAAAAATGATTTGAAAAAGAAAAAAAATTGTCTATCACCTCAAAAATCATGTGCTTTTCTATCCACTGCCTCAATTTTTGTGCTTTATTTTTTGTTTGTCACCTCGATTTCCATGCCCAAAAAATGGGCACATGCAAAACAATTGTTTTGCATCAAATGCTAACTTTGTCCAAATTGGTTGTGTCTTATATGGAAATAGGGGTTTTTGGGCATTTTAAGCACAACCGTGAGGTTGGTTTGTGCCCAAAGTGATCTGAATAAAAAAATCCCCTCCAAATCCATACAAATAGATCTGAAACTTTGAAAACATTGACGCTCCAGAAAATCTTCAAAAAACCTAAGAACGCATTGCTCTAGCAAGGCTCTGATACCATGTTAGAATTCATAAGCCAAGATCATCTACAACAAAGTACCTGTCACAAAGGCAAAGAATGCAGACTAAACTCCCAGAGATCTAAAAGATGAAAAATATTCATTCAAAGAGAGAAATGAGGGAATTATGAAAGAATTGATAATTACAAAGTGATCAATCTTAATATAGGAGATCAAAACCCTAAGAAGGGTGGAGAAACCTCGGTTGCATGAATAATTAATAAAAATATTAATTATTGCATGCCTAAAGTTTAGCTTAAGTGAACTAGATATAAAAAGGTGACTTATTAATTAAATCAATTAATAAGTGAAAATTTAACTTAATAATTAAATCAATAATGATTTAATTAATAAGTGAAAATACCTTTTTACTCTAACAATTAGTAATCTCACTTAAGCTTACTCAAAAAAACGCAAATAACCTTATCTTCTAAATTATGAATCACTAGTCTAATCCAAGACTTACGTGGATAACCACGAGAAGCTCTATCAAAACCAAGTTTTTATTTGTTCAATGGAGGAGGTGACCATATAACATTTTTCTAAGGATCATTTCAAGGAAAAGAAAAAATATAGCCTTGTACTGTAATTGACTTGACGAGATGACATTTTTTGGGTAGATTATTTTCGCAACTTCAAATATGGATTTTCCAATTTTATCGATCACCTCTAAGATAAAACATTGTTTTTTTTTAAGATATGAGAGTTCCTTTCATGAATGAATTCTATATTAGGATTGAATGGTTGTTTTCCCAAAAGTAGGCAAACATATTTTTTTTGTAAAAAAATGTCCAAATCTATAATAGTGTAAGAATGTAATGATTTGGAGGAAAATCCAATCTAGTTGCCAATGAAGCCATTTCGAAGAGTTTTGAGCAATTTCATATTGAAGGAGAAGATGATCTATTTATTCTAAGTGAGCACAAAAAACACAAGGGAAAGAAACATTAATTCCTAATTTGCCTAATCTTAGACTTGTAATAATTCTTTCTTGAGTGGTGATCCAAGCAAAAGAACCTTCCTTGGAAAGGCAACTCAATCCCCAATAAAAATTTTAAGGCCAAGTAGGGATTGGCAAAGAAGACACATAGAGTTATACCCTTAGTTCACAGTATAAGAACTTGATTTATCCTTTAACTAGATAAATTCTTCTTGTTTTGAGAACTTAATTCTCATTTTTTAAAACAATTCTGAGTTGAGTTTAACCTTGAGATCTTGAAAAAAGGGTAAGAAGCAACTATTTTCAATTGGCTACACTGAGTTTACCAAAATGATCAAGATAAAGATAATATAAAACATTTATTTTCTAAAGGCATTTAAAGTAGATTCTAGTACTAGCTAACTTATTATAATATTTTGAGCTTTATGACCATTCCAAGAATCATTCAAAAACTTAGCATTTTTTTCCATATGAATTAATAATGAGATATAGGGAGGATAAATTCTCTCCAAGAAGCTAGAAATTTCTAGATTTTGGAACCTTTAGGCAAGGCAGATAGAGTGAAAAATTGTATATGTGTGGAATATCCAAGTATTTTTAATAACATAAGCTTGGCCCATTTTGCATTTTGATTTTCTCGAGCCTCCAAAATATGGCCCTAAAGCTCCATTCTAAGTTTTTAATAATATTCCACATTGATTCTTTGGGAGATAGACATCCGTCCAAGTCAGTAGAGGAATTAAATCATTATTATGAACATTTTAGACTAGAGGAAAGATATAAGATTTTCTTGGAGATGATACAAATATCCTTTAGGAAATTTCAAGTTTGACATCAAATGTGGAAATGTCATTGAAAATAGGTTTTATAGTTGTGATTTTACTTTGTCTAGGTCAACAATTTATGTTTTGAAGATAATGGATCCTTTTAGAGATTAAACATAAAATTTTAACCCAAAAATCATGTTTCTTCGACCCAAGATAAAAAGAAATTGCAAGGTAGTTGCATAGCAATAAACCAAAATAAAACTTACAAAATCTGGCTATACTTTTTTGAACCAAAGGATGCATATTCATGAATAAAAACATAGACTTTTCATTATTAACATGTTGACCTTAGGAGGAGACATATATTCAAAAATTACCTTATTGATAGCATCAACCTCAACCATATAATCTTGCCAAAAGAGTAAAGTGTCATGAGTAAATAAACAATGAGTGGATGAGTTATTAATTTTTGAGATTTTGATTCCCTTTCATCATTCAATCCTATTTACAACTTTTATAGCTCTACTTAGACCACCTACATAATAATACAGAGGAAATGAGATACTGAGTCATCTTTCCTTATCCCTCTTGAAAAGGAAAAGAAACCAAAATGATCACCATGAAGAAGGAGTGAGAGTCATGTGGTGAGGCTATCTACTTAATCTATTTATTACCAAAACCAAATCTATTAAGAATCATGAAGAAAAACTCCCAATTAATCCTATCATATGCCTTCATTCTATCTAATTTTATGATAACCGAGGGAAAATTTTAGTGGAAATTGAATGTAATATCTCATGAGCCAAATCAACACCATCAAGGGTTTCCCTTCCTAGAACAAAACCACCCTATTCACCAGAAATGATAAAATGTATGATTTTTACAAGATGCATTAAAATAGCTTTTGTAAAGTTTTTCTAACTTGAGTGTTGCAAAGAGAAACCAGTCTAAAATCAGGAAAGGATATAGGGCATCTACTTTTGGGATTTATTTTTATAAAATTATTATTGAGCTCTTTTCAAATAGTCATGTTTAATTTAGATTCCTCTAAAAAAAGAAACATTTCTTCTATTATGTACTCCCAATATTTTTTAAGAAGATCAATCTATGAATCCATTTGGACCAGGAGCTTTTTCTAGAGACATTGTGAAGACTACCTTCCTTAGTTCTCATGAGGAAATATTTACTTTCTAATTAATATATTTTTTATAGCACACTTTCCATAACCTAAATGGAAAGTCACCGAGATAAATATCAATTTAGAAGATCATAAAAGAGTTTTCTTGAACATGTGGACCACAAATATATAGAATGAAATATATTTTAAAATGTTTTTAATACTAACCAAAGTCTAATAGGTCCCCCAACCTGCAATTTGTGATGACATTTATTGTTGTTGGTATCCTATTTGCATAAGTAAAATGAACATAAAACATAGATAATATTAAAAGTTCTTATCTAGTGACCTATCCACTTAATTACCAATTTTACAAACAAAATAGCATATGGAATGAACACCAATAGATAGCATGTTGACAATGACAACACATTGGAAAAATTAAATATTTGGGAAAGGAAAAATCTAAGATCGATGAAGGTATTAATATGCAATTATAGACTACATTAAAATGGACTAATATGCATTTATAGACTACATTAAAATTGAGTAATATGCATTTATATGACATAATCAATTCATTAGTATGGCTATTATTTATGCATTGTAATAAAAGGAAATACTAGACCATTTGATAATGGAATGTTCTTGAAACATGATTGTTGAAGGATAGATAATGTTTAGGGAAAAATAGTTCCAGTTAGAAATAGAATGTTTGTGAAAGGATTAGCATAGCTAACTACCCCGCAGTAATCCTGCCTTTACTTTGAACTTGAGGTGAGTTTATAATTTTGAAGAAAGCGCATTACGTTTTCCTTGAACAATAACAACATCTATTTTACTTGCACTCCAACCTGCAAACAATTACATTTAAGAGGTGAGTTTATAAATTTGAAGAAGGGGCATTATGTTTTCCTTGAACAATAACAACATCTATTTTCCCTGCACTCCAAACTAGCAAACAATTACATTGAAAATCTGATATAACTAAAAATAATAAATATTACCCTAGAAAGGGGCTGAAGATAAATTTTAATGTCCCATCATTCACTTCGTTTTAAGCAAAAAATAAATTGTAATCCAACTTCATGATTTTGACAACTTGGCATATACTTTCCTTCCTTTGGAAGGCGTATTATTTTTAAAAAAATTGACTCTCTTTTTATTAGCACAAATGAAAAAATCAAATGTTAAAAAATTGTTTATCAGTCACATGTTATTACGTCGTAGGCATTTCCATATGAGAAAGGCCTGGCTTATTTTTATAATCAACGATACGAAATGGTGGACAAAGAATGAATGCCATTGAAATGATTTGGAGCATCGATTAAACTTCCATTAATGATTGGAGAAGAGGGACTTATTGAGTGGAACGCTGAGTAGAAGAGGCAGTGTCGTTGGTTTGATTTTTCCATGTTTTTTACTCCACCGCCCGCTGAATTCAATTTGATCTCCGAACAACTTGCAACTTATGATGGATTATCTTGTAATTGATTTGACATATGGCTGGGTTCAACCTTTGGCAACTCTGTCTCTTCTGGTATATAAATACTTTAGATGAGTACTCATTCAAAGCTTATTCGAATCTTATTTTTTAGAATTATTAGATCATTCTTAATGGCTAACAATTTTAATAGCTGATGATTTCCAGAGTTATTATTTTGGTCTTAATCTCTAACAATTTCAAATGGAAGACACTCTAAAAACATTAAAGATGAGGCTGAAGAACTTTCCAAGATGTTCAGCAATGAAAACAGGGGAGGAGTAATCAGAATATTGAGCCTATATAGATGTTCATAGCTTAACTTCCTGGGTAAAAATGAAATGAAAGAAATAGATACCTTTGCAAAAGATTACTTGGCTAAATCCCTGCAAAGGAAGAAATTTTCTCAGGCAAAGCCTGTCAAGGGAAAACTTCCCGAAGAGGTACTACTAACTTTTGCTTTCTCTAAATTTTTTTATTTGTGATTTACTACTAAACATAATAAAATAAAATTTTATTGCAATTTTTTTCCTCTTTTATCCAGGTTGAATATGCTTTGTCTGCTCGATGGAATACAAATATGCCACGGCTGATGTCTAGAAAATAGATAGAATTTTTTAATCCTGGTGACATATGGCTGGGGAAGATATTATATCAGTAAGATTAACTGTATTGCATTTTGATTATATCAGTGGGAAGCCAGAGTAGGCATTGGCGGCCTAGATGAAATTGTCAGAGCCACAATCCAAGCTGTTAATGGTGCCAATGAATGCAATGGTGGTAGACCAGACATCATAAATTACTGCGAGAAGTTGGGAGTTGATCCAGACTTCAACTTGAATTGTGGACAAAAGAGAGTAATTTTTGATATCCGTGTATCACTTCCATACAATTATAGGGCTAATTGACTTTTGATGATAATAGATGATTAACTATTATAGGGCTTCCTCTGCCTCCTGGACCTCTTGCTTGGCCTTTTGCAAAAAACCTCTTTCCTATAGGGAAAAGGCCTCACAAGTCGCTCCATGCACTTTCTCTGCAATACAGTCAACATCTACCTCTAGAAAATAACTATCACAGCCTACACATTACTATGCATCTCCATGAACATCTACCTCTGAAAAATAACTATCACAGCCTATACATTCTATCTCTAACTCATGGAAAATAACTATCATAGCCTACACATTCTATCTCTAATTCATAAAATCACTGTATTATTTGCATGCTTCTCACAAAAATATTTCAGGTCATTTGTATAATGAGAAAACAAAGAATATATAGAGAGGAAGAAGCTCCAGATTCATTTTGTTGTTGCCACTTGTCGTCCCCTCCAAAATCTGACTTGAAAAATGGAAAGTTACCTTTCCTTCACTTTACTGGAAAATATCTAACTTGCCTTTGGACTACACTCTACCACTAGAAAAGAAAATATCTCCTTCCTCTATGATCTGCAGTCTCATAAAAAATCAATCTTCATAACTGAAAAATATCTACACTGTTGAAATATCTTCTTAAAATCTAACTTGCAAAATGGAACTACATTTTGTTTCTATTTTGGCATGCTTTCTCAACTGAAAAATGAAATCATTGCATGTTAATCCTTTGAAGCTGAAAATACTTCACCCTTGGAAACCAACCTCTTGTCTACTTCGTAGAGTATTTCTAATAGTAAAAATGAATATGTTGCACTTTATTATTTCTCTTTTATTCTAACATATTCCTTATGTCGCATTCATCTACAAAATTCACCCAAGTAGAAATAAACAGAGTAACTTATCTTTTGTGAAAAATCAGGTGACTGCCATATGTTCCATGTTTGCAACCATTTTCATCTTGGGTAAAGTGGTCATTTTGTCTTTAAGTGAGAACCTTTTACTTTTGCCCAAAATATCGGCCATATCCATTTAAGTGAGAACCTTTTACTTTTGCCCAAAATATCAGCCATACCCATTTTACTTAATATACCCATTAGCTTATGCAAAATCTTTTTTTTTTTGTGAAACTATCCAATGGAAATAAAATTTCATCATTATTCTTTTGATCTTAACTTTTCACCAAGTTTCTATTTATGCTTCTTGCACATCATGCCATCTGTTCATGAAGGAATACCAGCTTTGAAAATGAATTTTTCCTTTATAGATTCCTCAATGTATATTAATTCCAGCTCAACAAGCAGACATGAAACCAAACCAATTTCCTCTTCCAGTACTATGAAAAGTTCATGTCATCAAATGAAATCATAGTGGTCTGCTTCTCTAGCGCACCATATAAACTATAGAGAAATTTATGCCAACAAATCTGCAACACTTATTGAGCTCTATAAAGAAGCCCCCAATTTTAAAGAGCAAACAAAACCAAACACAATGGAAAACTCAATAACACACAACAATTATGAAATAATTTAAGCAATGCTAGCTCATTGAGGAATTTGACTAGACAGTCCATGTACTTCATTTCACATATCGCATACTAGAAGGCAGGGAAAAATACCAAATGTTGTCAATCTGACTCCACACATGCCATGAAATTTGTTTGAAAGATTCGATGACCATGTTCATCAGATGCATTTATGCATCTCTTGCAATCATGAGGCCTCTGGAGGTAGATAGTTATTTTTTTATTATAGGCTTAGCTAATCAGTGTAGAGAGGACATCTAAAAATCAGATCAAGGCATTAGACATGAATGAAAATTGTTCAAATCATATAGATCAAGCCATCCACCAACAAGTATTGAACATCCAAAAAAATAGTCTCAAATTTTCTATCAAACCCCTTCAGCATACCCATTGAACTAAATACGAAGAGCTCAAGAAAGGGAGTCATTACTTTTAATAATCAACCTACTTTTGATAATCCAACGGTTAAGATATGTCCACCGTAGTTGGATGATCATCGAATTAATCCTGGGCGTTTGTATTTTTATTTTTTGTTTTCCTGTGCTTATCGTGTGGGATCAACACACATACTCCATGTGCTTTGTGTACATTAGAATTGGAGAAAACACATTAAAACACTGTAGCAGTCAGTAACCTGACAATACAGCTTGCTTAAAAGATCTTGCATAGGTTTTGAGTGATGTCCTTTTACCATATTAATAATTAAAAGAAGAGATAGTGATATGCATAGGTGATGGTCAAATTTAATACACTTATGAAAAATCAAACCAGATTTTAATAAATTAAATAGAATCCAACTACCTCAAAGTTATGGATCATGATGCCCAACATTTATATATATTACAGTCTCTCATGTCCGCTTATAATACACCGTTGATTTAAGTTTTATTATAAGTGTTATAAAAAAGTTTTCTTTACAATTAATTACTTTAGTCACCCTTATATTTATATTTATGATTATTATAAAAAAATTTATATTTTATATATAATATAATATAGTAATAATTTACTCTCATATATATTACAGTATGATATTAATTTAAATTAGCTTTTACAAATTTTGAAGACTTATTTAATAATTAGAATATAGTTTAAACAAACTATAATTAATCGTGATCTTAATAATAGTATTCATATAATACAAATTATATTATTATATATTATATTTCAATTACATTATATTGTGTATTACATATTTTAAGTTCAATTAATATTCATTATTATCAAAGGTTTAATATCAATTTTTAATATCGAATGTGTTGAAATTTGTACAAGAAACAATGTCACTATCTACAAATTAATGGATTTTTTATTTAATAGTAAATGCTAAGTATTTTTATTACAATTAGAATGTGAAATTGAATGAAAATTATAAATATAATTTATTATTGTATTGTTAGTATGCTTTTTAATAATTCTTCAACTAGAAATCAATAATTTATATAAAAATGTGAAACATAAACCTATACAATTAAACACATTTTACATAGACTAATTATAAAATATAGAAACTATTCAATAAAATATAAAGATAATTATTGTATAAAATATGTTATAAATATATGTGAGAGAGAGAGAGAGAGATGGTAACATATATTGATACATGGATAAGGAGATCTATAGAGGATGAGAGGAAGTGACAAATAAAAAGACAAATACATAATTGAACTTTCAATAACTCTACTGTATTCCCATTGCACACTAAGCTGCGATTGCTAGTTCTAGAAATTTCTATGTTATTACCTAGTGCCCACCACAAACGGAAATAGCCTTCAGGTTTGACCAAAACAATTCATTTCTCATCCAACTATGACCACTGGGAGTAACTAGGCGTGCACTCCACGCAATTTAAACGAAAATACAACGATGGAGGCATTACACCAATTTTCATATAAATTCAATCCAATGTCAAGCACTACTCCACATAAGTTTCCTGTAAATTTCAGTCATTGTGCAAACATACATCTCATTTCTATCTGCAACGTTTCTAAAAACTTCTCTAAAATGGGTGTACTTGGATTTGTGGAGAGTTGCTTCAAATTACCCGCTACAAATGATGTGTTCCCCGAAGAAGAGGGAAAGCATGAAGATGATAATAGGAAAAAGATGAGAGATTCAAGTGAGAAGAAGAAGGGTAGTTCATGCAATGCCCCAATTGTTGTATCATACTTCCCTCTTGGATCCAATCTCTCCCGCCTCTAGCCTCTATCTATTTCTTATCAATTCACTTGGTTGGAAGAGTTTTGATGATGGTTCACGAATTCATTGATCACAGCATGACTAACAGATGATAAATGATGTAACTTCATTATGTAGGTATTCATTTACTCTCCAGCAGAGATTGGGCCATCTTTTCTAAGAGGCAAATCGTATGAAAGTCAAGCAAATCTCCATATGGGTTAGCAAGAGCTGACCCCCATTCAATCGTTGCTTCTTAATCACAAATATTGCTGTTATTCTTTTATAAATTCAGTTGGATCTTGCAGTTAAGGACTGACATGTAAATGAACATTTTGAAAAAATATAATTCATTCAATTTCGGGGATTTTTGATTTAATGCTCATAGTTGTTAACTGGGCATTCACTGCTAAGAGATTTTTTTAATATGTATTTGGCGTGCAACTAGTTGTTGTTCGGTAAGCAATTTCAGTCACTTTCTTTGAAAACTTCTGCACGCTAGCTGCATGTAGATCTGAGCCACCCCATCATTGTCTTCTTCAATACATCTTTCATTTTTTCACTCACTTTGCCTCTCCTGATGCGAGCAAGCGCATTCATGAAATTGGTCGTGTATTCCTTTGCAATTATAGAAACTCTAATCCGTCCCTCCGTTAATTCTCAACGTAGCCTAAAACCAAACGCAGACTTACACCTGGCCCTAAAATGCTTTGAAATCGCCATTTTTTATTAAAAACTTCGAAACTTTAATGGTATTAAGTATCATGGTTATGGGGAAGACGGAGAGTTCCGGAACAATTTTCTGGTTCTGATTGGCGTTTGATAACTGGCCCAAGATGTCGAAAAGCTTAAATGTTCACGAAGTCACCTTTATAGAACTCTCCTTCAGATCTGAAACATACAATTGACCATTTTGAAATGATTATTAGGTCTTAGATGTGATTTTGCATTCCTTTCATCCACTCGGACAATGTTTTAAGATACAAAAAAGTTCCCAAATCGCTTTGCCTTTGTTTTTCTTTAATTTTGTTGGCCTTTTATGCAGTTCTATTAATAGTGGCGGCTCTCAATAGGAATTCTTGAAAGTTTTCTCTTTTTATAGACCTTGAAAATATATATGGACACTTTCAATGAATTTTGAAACCGTATAATACTCCAAACTTTACATTATCACTTGTGTTGAGTACAAAGACAAGGGCAAGAATAAGAAATTGCACATTGGAATAAGAAAATAAACATGGAAATATAAATAAGAATAAATGGAAGATTGAGCAATATAAGTTTTCTACATTAATGCCTTTGTCATAAGGACTTGCCAATGCTCTTTTCATTCATAAAAAACAGAGTAGTTTTTTCTTCTTTCAAAAATAGAGTATTTCCATTGATTAATAAACTAAAGGTCTCAACTGAGCCTTTTAGGGTGGTTTTAGTCTTGCTTTAGGATATATTCCATGTGCTTGGGCCAGGAATCAGAGTTTTCTTTCTAGTTCTTTCTCCAAGGAACCCTTTGAGCTAGTTTATATATTAATAAAATATTCAAGTGCTATGTAACTTTTTGGTAAAAAAATAATAATAATAAACTAAAGGTCTCAAGCAATGAAGAAGTTTCCACAATAACAAAAAAGAATAGTCTAGATGCATACAAGAAGAAACTAGGAAAGATAAACAAAAAGGGTGAAATAAATGTTGGTGGCTAGAGTAGACGGAGTACCGTGGCAGGGAAGATTAAATATAAACAGTTGGAAGTGCACATATGCCAACACTTACCCATATTCTTCATTTCCATGTATCTCTGCAATACCAATTCATTCCCAAAGATGCTCAAAAACTTTTTTTGTAAGCGACTTTGTGAAAATGTCTACTAATTACTCTTTGGACCTACAAAAATCATGTTGTATGTTACCATTGTTCAATAATTATTGAATATAGTGATATCTTATATCATTATGCTTTCTACGTTTATGAAAGACGTATTTTTAGATTTAAAAAATGGTCAATTATTATCACAATAATTTTTTGTAGGCTCTTCTTATGGATGCCTCAAGTCTTTGAGCACTCTCTTCATCCATACTGCTTGGCAAGGTGCTGATATAGCTACAACATATTCTTCTTCAACAGACGAGAGCATCACAATTGGTTGTTTCTTTGATACCCAAGAGATAGAACCCAATCCTAGATGTAAGATATTTCTTGAAGTGATTCTTCTTTCATCCAAGCAACCTCTCTAGTCACTATGCATACATCCAATCAATTTGTAACCATTAGAAGATATGTACAAAATTTGAAAGTTTTTGATCTAGCTATATACCTTAAAATTATTTTTCCTTCTTTCTAATGAGATTTCTTTGGTTTATCCATTAATCTAGAAATAAGACTAACCCCATACATGATATCCAGTCTTATGGTGGTTAGATATAGGTGGCTTCGAACCAATCTTTCAAATAAAGATTGTATCAAAATTATGATGTTCGCCATTCTTGCTAAGTTTTAAACCCAATGCAACTAGTGGAGGGGATATATTCACATTTGTCATCCTAAATCTCCTAAACAAATCAGTAGCATACTTACTCTTACATATAAATATGCCTTGATCATTTTTACTTACCTCTACCCTAATAAAATATCTCACGACCCCCAAATCGGTCATATCAAATTCTCTTTCTATGGTTGATTTAAATATTTTAATTGATATATTACATGTGAATAACCAATCATCTACATACAGATAAACTATCATGATTTTTTTTTATCATTCACTTTGACATACAAGGTGGGTTCATTGCAACACTTGTCAAACTCATTGTTCACATAATAAGAATTGATCTACTGTACCAAGCTCTAGGAGCTGGTTTCAAACCACATAATGCCCTTTTAGCTAGTATACTTTATGTTCTTCCTCCAAAGCTTCATAATCAGGTGGTTGTTTTATATACATTTATTTCTCTAAAATGTTATTCAAAAATGTTGATTTAACATCCATTTTGTAAACCTTCCAATTTTTTTTAGCTGCTATAGATAAGACCATTCTAATGGTATCCAATCTAGTCATGGGTGCAAGGATTTCATTGTAGTCTATGCTAGGTTGTTGTGTGAATCCTTTAGCTACTAGTCTTGCCTTGCAATTTTCTACTTTTCTATTAGCCTTTTAGTTTGTCTTGTAAACCCAATTGACTCTAGTCACATCCTTGCCTTTAGGAAGCTCTAATAGATCCCAAGTTTCATTATTTATAATTGACTGGATTTCTTCATTCATGACTATAATCCTGATCATGATGGAATTGGGAAATACTGAAATCCAATTTTTTCCATTTTGGGTCTACAAATTTTGATTATCTTTCCAACGAAGTAAACGGTTCGCAAATCAGACCTAGGACTTGAAAGTTATGCCTTCTCCAAGTAGGCCTAAATTTTTATTTAGTTTTTTGAAATTTTAGGTAGTTATGATAATTTTATTTGTAATAAACATTATGGTGACTCTTCATTTCATTTCCAAGGTATTATAGTGACCCTTGTGATCCATCATATTTTTATAAACTTAAATTTTGAATAGAATGGATCACTTTTTGGCTTGCAATTCTATTGTTAGTCTTCTGGTTTTTATATTGAAATTGACAATACCGCGGGTATCACACCAGGTATTGTAATCTGATTCATAATTTAGATCAAATCCAATTTTCATCATTAATAGCATCTTAGGAATAAATTGGATCAGCCTATATTAAGAATGAAAATTAGAGAAAAAATCATCATTTTTGACCTCTTGTATTTCATCATATATCTCCCTTAGAGATCTATATCTAAGAAATCTAATTTGAGAACCAACTAGCATCAAACCAACCCCAAATACTCCATGGTCTCACGATTGAGGATGCCAACTTCATGTATCTTGTCTTCGACAAGCTCATCGATCTCCTTCAATAGGTGTCTTTGTTTGGTGTGGCAGACAATAAAATCTTCCCACACGCTTACCTCTTTCTCGATATTAAAAGGAATATTTTGTGTCCTGAGGTACTCTAGAATGGACTTGGTAAGAAAGATCTGGACAGCTTGTAGCTGACCAAAGATCTAGTCGTATACCACTAGTGCTTTCTTCTTACTTGTTCACAAAGAATTAACCACAGTTTGGGGAATAGACTCTAAGATGGATGCCTTTGGCATTGATGATGTAATGAGGGAGGTGAGCTCCTAAATTATTTATTTCATCCTTGCCTCTGGGGCTTGCACATTCATCTTCTTATGGTATTCCTTGGAGTATATGTCATGGACCACATCGATGACTACATCAAGCTCCCTGAGTTCACCCCACTTATTCATTTTGTCGAGGTTGACCTCATGTAGCTCATAGTCCTTGGGATCTACCTTGAATCTATGCTTATCCTTGGGAGGCACGACTATGGTGTAAATAGTTTCACCTCTGGCATTCTTCTTCAAAATGTATTCTATAAATTAAACTTTCATCAATAGTGTTTACTGAGTATTAGTGAATTAATACTGTGATTATCGATCTAGGTCAAGAAAATAAAGTGTAAAGTAAAATAAAAATCAGCAACATTCATGCACATTGACACATAGATTTTAACGTGTAAACCCTACTAAGAGAAAAACCACCTGGGACCGGTAACCCAAAATATTTTCACTCTTTTGAAGTGAGCTCGGTGAAGATCCAACCATGTTAAAGGTTACAATGCACACTATTAAATGTGACTTGGTTAGAGTATTTAAAACTACCAGTTCTCTCTTGACCATGTATTCACTATGGGGTCAGCAAGAAAACAATCAACATGCTCTGAATGTTATAATAAGGACTCCATGTCCCACTCGGTTAAGAGATTTATATGTAACAATAGTTAAACTGATACATTCATGGTTTGATTCAAATACAACTCTGATTTGTAGATATTGAGATCTATTCTAAGTACATAATACCTCTGATCAACTTGTTCACTTTAGTTCATATCATTCTTCATACTTGTTCTATTCGATTATGCTCTTTCCTCTGTTTTCTCAGTGATGTGTGCACAAATATACTAAGCTCTGTCTTTAACCTGTTTGATCAGTCATGCATATATTTGCATGTATGCATCAGGCCTGATGATGTGATATAATGAATATCTTTTCTCTTATATAGACATTATATATCATTTAATTTTCATCTTTCAAATCTTTCCCCTTAATCTCCATCGTTCATTTTCCCGCTTGATCCATCTTCGACAATTGTGTTAAAAACACATTTCAATCTCTATCGTTCGATCTTCATTGAATTTTAATAACCGTTTGATCAAATTGAAAACTTTATCTTTTACCTCGAGATCATCAATTGCTAGCTAAGCATCCAAGTCGGCCTTAGTTATAATTAAATGCTAAATCAATAGTTATGTCGGCAATCCCTTACTCGGGTATCACTCGTACTCGGTATGCACTGTATTTTACTTAGTGTTCACTATCTCTTGGTGTATACATAACTCTTCCTTTACCAACCATGTAAATATTGTTTGTTCCAGATATTCAATACATAACAAAAATTTTCCACCATAATAACACTCAAATAGGTTGACATCAATGACAACACATTAACTGAAAATGTTTATCATCACTTCTGCAACTGGGTTGAATATCCACAAATGACATCAAACATATAATCAGTTATAGTCTATCATGTTCCTTCTAGTGCTCATTAGAATCATCATCCCTATTAGCTAGATAATCATCCAAAGTAATTGCTTCTCTGTAATAATGTCTAAGTTTAGGCGAAGAGAGATAACTCCACAAGAATTTTATTCAAAAGAAAATGTAAATTCCAATTAGGTATGACCTTATTTAATAAAGAATTAATGACTAGTAACGAGTCACCTTAAATAATTAAATCAGTAATACTATATTAGAGCTATGTCAAGCCTAACATATACCACTTCTAATTTTCCTTTATTATTAGTGTTAGAATTCAAAGAATTTATAACCAAAGATCATCTGCAACAAAATACCTATCACAAAGGCAAAGAATGGAGACAAAACTCCAATACTTCAGAAGGATGAAAAATATTCATTCTGAGAGAGAAATGAGGGAATTACCAAAGAATTGATAATTACAAAGTGATCAATCAGAATAAAGGAGATCAAAACCCTTATAAGGGTGGATAAACCTGGGTTGCATGAATAATTAATAAAAGAATTAATTATTATATACCTAAAGTTTAGTTTAAGCGAACTCAAGATAAAAAGGTGACTAAATAATTAAATCAATAATGATTTAATTAATAAGTGAAAATGTGACTTAATAATTAAATGAATAATGATTTAATTAATAAGTGAAAATACCTTTTTACTCTAACAACCCCTTAAGATAAACTTAGGGAGAAGCTAAAAACCTAGAAACTACTACTAAAAGTAGGAAATGGGTCCCAAAAACAAGGCCTAATCAGGTACCCAAGTACAAAACAATCAATGTAAAGAGGAGAAAATGAGAAAACCCAGTCGAAAAAGCCCCTCTCCGAAAAGAGATGAAGCATAGTGAGGGACTAACAAATCCTCCAAACTAGGGAAAGTCCCAGAAAATAGGAATAAAGATTAGGTAGAGAAAACTATAATATGCATGAGTGCCCTAAAATAACACAGCTCGAATCAAGATGGCAAACAAGGAAAACATTAGAAATCAAAGATACAAATGACAAAAACACCAAAGTATAAATAGTTGACCAAAAGAAGAACATGTAGAACATCTCTGATCCATAAAGATGCTAACAATGTCAAAGAAATGTTGTAATGTGTATAAGTGCCTTCAGATGAAACTACTCAAATTAGGATGAAAAACATTCAAACATAAAAACTCAAAGATATAGATGGAAAAAAATACCAAGTTTGAAGCCTCCAAAATAAGAATGAAAGAAGAGTGTCCATATGGTAAATGATCCATCTCATCGAAATGCATAGGTCCTAGCCACTGCATCTACCTAGTATATAGGAACAAATACTGAATACACAAAATAAATCCATCGAACCAAGGAAGTATATAGAACCAATAGGAAATACCCCCCATAATGCTGATCAAGGAGAGGCATGATAGATACACTAAGTCAGACTGCCAAGAAACACAGCATGATGAAGAACAAACAAGTACAAAATAAAGTATGAAGTTAAGGATGATGAGTCCCTTGACACACATGAGGCTAATGTAATGGAAGAAACACTCATTTGACAAAGGTACAATAAACCCTCCATGGCACTTTATAATATAGTGCGAGTATAATCATGCACAAAATGTACGTGATCCGAAGCATCCCTGATGCACTTTATCTCAGTGTGTTTACAAAAAAAGAAACACTATAGAAAATAAATATATATAATATCCAAGAATGACTAAAATATATAGAAAAATATGTAACAATTAACAAGGACTCATCCGATTCATATAAAATGATCCCAGGACCTGAAACATCCAAGATATCCACTAGAATGCCAAAAAGAAAAAAGGAAAATTGAATAAAATATACCTAGAACAGATTCTCGTAGTGAGACCCATAAAAGAAGAAGGATAATAGAACTAGATTTCTGACGTCGTGCAGAAGTCAAAAGACAGAGTTTGAAGGAGCAAGATATGGTGATCGAAGTGCAAAATGGAACCCTTAATTTGACTGAAAAAATCATTCAAGACGAAAAAATAAGTAAACTAAATCTAGAAAATTAGGTTGGGCTCGTAACCATCTTTCCGACAATATCTTGTTTGGCAAAAAATGCATCGATTTTCTCAAGTTATGAGCAAAAAATTGACAGGAGGTGAAAACTGGCATAGGTACCAAAAAAAATGATATGAAAAAAAGAAAAAAAATTTGTCTGCCGCCTCAAAAATCATGCATTTTTCTGTCCACCGCCTTTATTTTTGTGTGTTATTTTTTTTTCTATCACCTTGATTTCCATGCCTAGAAAATGGGCACATGCAAAAAAATTATTTTTCCTCAAATGCCAACTTTGTCCAAATTGGACGTGTCTTATCTGGAAATAGGGATTTCTGGGCATTTTGAGCACATCCGTGAGGTTGGTTTTGAAAGATTCGATCAACTTGTATTGTATTGTAGTGCTTTGATTAAACAAAGGATGTGAATAAATAGAAACAAAGATAAGATGTGTTGGTTGCATAACAGATTAACCAACTTTAGTACCCTGACTACCCAATGCCAAAACTAACTAATATATTATGCTAACATTCCCCCCCTTAATATACTAGGTTTACAAATAAACTCTCTAAAGACTTCAAACTTCACTTTGCCAAGAGGTTTAGTAAGCACATCAACAACCTATGAAGTAGAGGGACAAAAATGGAGCTAAATATTATTGTCAATCACATGTTCTCGAATGTAATGACAATCAACCTCAATATGTTTGGTGTGCTAATGAAAAACAAGATTCTTGAAAATCTTCAATACAGCCTGATTGTCACAAAACACAACTGGTGGTTGATCTTCTGAGATACACATATTCTCAAAAATGCGATGTAACCATATTACCTCGTGAACAATTTCTTGTGTAGCTTGATATTTAGTTTCATTGGATGAAAGAGAAACAACATGTTGCTTCTTTCTCATGAATGAACTAGGACCAGATCCAAGATGAAAGATAAACCCTGAAGTTGATCTTCGATCATCTAAAAACCCAACATAGTCTGATTCAACAGATCCTTGCAAGAAAAATGTATCATTCTGCTTATATTCCACACCATACTGAAGAGTGCCTTAGACATACCATAAAACATATTTGGCTGCCACCTAATGACATTGTTTTGGTTCCTGCATAAACCTGGATAAATAGCTGACAACAAAACATAAATATGGTCTGATATATGTCAGGTAAATGAGACCCCCAACAAGTTGTCTATAAAGAGTTGCATCTACATTAGGAGAATCTTGGAATTTAGAGAGTTGTAAACCATGTTCCATTGGAGTAGACACAGGTTTATAATCAGTCATCCCAAACTTATCCAAGAGTGTCTTGGGATATTTGATTGGAGAGATTAAAATATGATGCTTGTGTTTCCAAAACTCTAAGGCAAGACAAAAATGTAGTAGCCCTAAATCAGTCATATCAAAAGATTGTGTCAAATCATGTTTGACAGTATCAATGAGATCCTCTAAGCTTCCTGTAATGATAATATTATCTACATATAAAACAAGTATGAAAATATCTATTCCAACCTTTTTGATATATAAATTAGGATCAGAAGGGCTACGAATAAAACCATGCTGAAAAAGGTGTCCATCTATTTTAATGTACTGAGCCCGAGGTGCTTATTTACGCCGATATAAGGAATTTATTAGGAGACATACCTTGAGAGGATTGTGTTGATCAATGAAACCTTCAGGTTGGATCATGTAGACTTCCTCTGTAAGATCACCATTCAAGAAAGAACTCTTGACATCCATCTGGTGAAGCTTCCATTGTTTTTGCGTAGCTAGAGCATACACAATTATGATGGTTTTGAGCTTTTCAGTGGGGGAAAAGGTTTCTTAAAAATATATTCATTATTTTTTAGCATATCCCTTTGCAACAAGATGTGCCTTATACTTGTTAGTATATCCATCTACCTTTTATTTAGTTTTGAAAACTCACTTGTAGCCTATGGGTTTCCTGGCAGCTAGCAGATCAACAAGTTTCCATGTACGATTCTTTACTAGAGACATGTACTCAACCTCCATGGCATTCTTCCAATGGGGTTGACTAAGAGCCTCACATATGGTATCTAGTTCAACATTGTTCTCAATTGAGCACATCAATGCTAAATTAACCTCATTACATGTTTGTTTGTGGGTTCTAACTCCCGTAGAGAGATCTGGAGGAGAACTTAGGTTAGAGTCATGAAGTGTACTTTGAACCCATTTCAGACGTTGTTTCATCTCACCAGAAACCTCCAAAATACCCAAATCCACATAGAGATCACCATGTAATTCTTTTTCCCCTCCTAGTGGAGAAGAAGGCTCAATCTCATCATCAGAGGGTGAGAGAGTCTTGTGAGAGGTCGTAGGAATAGTGACAGGAGTGTGCAGTGGAGAAAAAGAGGATTCATCAAAGACCACACCTCTGCTGATAATAATATGATGGGTCTTTGGGTCCATAAGACAATAATCCCTAGAATTTGAACTATAGCTCAAAAAGATACAAGGGAGGGTCTGAGAATCAAGCTTCTTCTATTTTAGAGCTAGGACACGCATATATGTTGCACAACCGAATACTCGTAAATGTGAAATAGATGGTTTGCGGAAGCTCCATACCTCTTCGGGTTTTTTATTGGTGAGAGGCTTAGTAGGATCTCGATTGAGCAAGGATATTTTTGTTCAAACTTCTTCTACCCAAAACTGATCACTCAACTTTGCAGTAGTAAGTAGACACCTAGCCATCTCCAAGACAGTCCTATTGCGTCGCTCTATAATACCATCCTGTTGAGGCATATAGGGAGCAGTCAAATGTTGCTTGATGTCATGGGCCTTCAAGAACTCAAGAAACTTAGTAGAAGTAAATTGTTCCCCATGATCTAAGTGGAGAAAAATAAGAGGCTTGGTAGTTTCACAAATGACCTTTGAGTAGAAGGTACGGAAATGGGAGAATACCTCACTCTTCTGTTGGAGAAAATAGACCCAATTCTTCAAAGAGAAATCATTGATAAAGACCTGGAAATAGTGGCATCCCTGAAAAGAAGCAAGAAGAGGTCTGCAAAGATCGGTATGAACAAGGGAAAGTGGTTCTGAGGCATGAAAGGTACTGGACTAAAAGGAGTCATGATGTTTTTTTCCTGCAAGACAGTCAGAATGGACAGGCATAGGAGACAAGAAAAGAGAAGGAAGGCCTCGTACCCTCATATGAGAGCTCAACTGAGAAATTGAGGTAGTAGAAAGATGACCATATCAGTAATGCTAAAGGGAGGTGGATGGCACAGTACAGGCACAAAGTGCAACACCTGAGGAGGAAGTTGTATCAAGTGCAAAAATATGCCCCTACTTGAAGCTGTATCAAGTGCAAAAATATGCTCCTAGCTGTATCCATGCTGATGATGACTAGGAGAGCATCCATGAGGTTGGTGAGAATAGGTGCGAATGGAAGAGCTCTCTTTACTAGAAGAACTTGGAGTAAGACCATTGTACCAACACTGGTCTGTATTATGAGTATGAGTACTACAAATGGGGCACCATCGAGGAGAAGACTTATGTTGGGAAACTTGTGAAGGAGATGACTATGGGGGCAATTGAGGAAAAGGCCCCTGATGGGCTCTGTGGCTACTTTTTCGGTGAGAGACAAGGGCTTTGTCTTCAAATTCCTCATATATAAATTGAAGAGCTTCTTCCTGTTGCAATAATATTATCAATTCTTCTAATGATACTTGTTGTTTTGTGATGTTCAGGGTAGTGACAAATGTCTTGAACTTAGTAGGAAGAGCACGCAAAGTAATAGGAATGAGGAGTTTATCCTCTACCATCTCTCCAAGAGAAAAGAGTTTTGCACAAAGAATAGATACACAGCACAAGAAATATACAATTTTCTCACCACTTTGCACATGAAGAGTATGAAATTTAGATTGTAAATGAAGTACCTGGGCTTGATTCTTCGCCTCAAAGATTGTGGAAAGAGCCTCCCAAGCTGATTTAGATGTGGCTGCATCTTGGACATAGGGTTGAACCTCATCAGATATACTGAGAGTGATAAGCATTAATGCTTTGGAATCAATTTTATCAAACTTCTTCTGCTCATCTATTTTGGATAGACGTTTAGTAATGCCAGTAACAATGTCCCACAAATGCTCGAACTGGAGAATAGTGTGCATCTTGGTTTTCCATACAGCATAGTTACTACATTTAAGAAGCTGAGTATTTCAGAAAAGAATTTTTGATGCAGACATGATAAAAGACAGAAAAAAATATTTTATTAATATTCTAGATTGGGAGAGATACACAGAGATAGTCCTTTAAGGACAAAGAGAATGGAGATGAGCACGGTAAGCACATGCAGTGAGATGGGGATGCTTCTATGGGCACTCTACCTCATCTTCATCGTCTCCATTGTAACCAGCCTCGAGTTGAAACTGAATCTTGTGGGCTTGACAATAGACATCAAATAGAAACCAGTGGAGGAGCCCTTTCCAAATTGATTCATCAAATCCTAGATTTCCAATATTTTGAAGAGCATCAAACAAGGAGAAATAAAAACTTTCATTATCATTGGAAGCATGTTGTGTTTCTTGATTACTTGCGACACTGCAAGCATCATCAGAAGATGTTGACAATTAGCAATAAGATTGATATCACAGAGAGGGAACTTGATATAACCTAATGGAAATTGTAGTTGCTCATTGAGTAACTGCACTTCGTTCTACCAGTGCCCACTACTGTAAGAAAGGGTTCATGTTAACAGTTAAAGAAACCACAAATTGCTTGGACTATAATATTACCCAACATTCGCTCTGATACCAAATGAAAGATTAGATCAACTTGCATTGTATTGTATTGTATTGTATTGTAGTTCTTTGATCAAACAAAGGATGCGAATAAATAGAAACAAAGATAAGATGTGTTGCTTGCATAATAGATTAACCAACCTAAGTAACCTAACTACCCAACGCCAAAACTAACTAATATATTATGCTAACTGGTTTGTGCCCAAAGTGCTCTAAATAAAAAATACCCTCCAGATCCATACAAACAAATATGAAATTTTGAAAAACCACGGCGCTCCAGAAAATCTTCAAAAAACCTAAGAACAGGTTGCTCTAGCAAGGCTTTGATACTATGTTACAATTCATAAGCCAAGATCATCTACAGTAAAATACCTGTCACAAAGGCAAAGAATAGAGACAAAACTACCATAGATTTGAAAGATGAAAAATATTCATTCAGGGAGAGAAATGAGGGAATTACCAAAGAATTGATAATTACAAAGTGATCAATCTAAATAAAGGAGCTCAAAACCCTAAGAAGGGTGGAGAAACCTCAGTTGCATGAATAATTAATAAAAGAATTAATTATTGCATGCCTAAAGTTTAGCTTAAGTGAAATAGAGATAAAAAGGTGACTTAATAATTGAATTAAGAATAATTAAATTAATAAGTAAAAATGTGACTTAATAATTAAATCAATAATTATTTAATTAATAAGTGAAAATATGTTTTTACTCTAACAATTAGTACTCTCATTTAACCTTACTAAAAACAACACAAATAAGCTTATCTTCTAAATTATGAATGACTAGTCTAATCTAAGACTTATGTGGATAGCCACGAGAAGCTCCATCAAAACTAAGTTTTTATTTGTTCAATGGAGGAGGTGACCATATAGAATTTTTCTAAGAATCATTTCAAGGAGAAGAAAAAATATAGCCTTGTATTGGAATTGACTTGACAAGAGGACATTTTTTGGGTAGAATATTATCGCAAGAAGAAAAATGATTTAAATTAAATTTATGTGCTTGTAATTATAACTCATGCCAACTTCAAATATGGATTTTTCAATTTTATCGATCACCTCTAAGATAAAACATTGTTTTTTTTTTTCTGAATATATGAGAGTTCCTTTCATGAATGAATTCTATATTAGGATCCAATGGTTGATTTCCCAAACACATGCCAACATGAACTTTTTGTGAAAAACTATCCAAATCTATAACAGTGTAAGAATTTTATGATTTGGAGGGAAATCCAATCTAGCTACCAATGAAGCCATTTAGAAGAGTTTTGATCAATTTCATACCAAAGGAGAAGATGATCTATTTATTCTAAGTGAGCACACAAAACACAAGCGAAACCAACAATACTTCCTAATTTGCCTAATCTTAGACTTGTAATAATTCTTTCTTGAATGGTGATCCAAGCAAAAGAACCTTCCTTGGAAAGGCAATTCAATCCCCAATAATATTTTTAAGGCCAAGTAGGGATTTTGGCAAAGAAGACACATAGAGTTATACCAATAATTCACAGTATAAGAACTTGATTTATCCTTTAACTAGATAAAATCTTCTTGTTTTCATAATATAATTCTTGTTTTTTTAAAATAATTTTGAGTTGAGTTTAAACTTGAGATCTTGAAAAACAAGGTAAGAAGCAAGAAATTTACAATAGGCCACACTGAGATTACCAAAATGATAAAGATAAAGATAATATAAAACATTTATTCTCTAAAGGATTTTAAATTAGATTCTAGTACTAACTAACATATTATAATATTTTGAGCTTCATGACCATTCCAAGAATCATCCTAAAACTTAGCATTTTTCCATATGAATTAACTATGAGATATAGGGAGGATAACTTCTCTCCAAGAAGCTAGAAAGTTCCACATTTTGGAACCTTTAGGAGAGGTAGATAGAGTGAAAAATTGTATATGTGTGCAATATCCAAGTATTTTTAATAACATAAGGTTGGCCCATTTTGCATTTGATTTTCTGGAGCCTCCAAAATATGGCCCCAAAGCTCCTTTCTACAAATCAAAGTTTTTCATAAAATTCCACATTGATTCTTTGGGAGATACACATTAGTCAAAGTCAATAGAGGAATTAAATCATTATTACAAAAAATTTTAGACCAGAGGAAATATCTAAGCTTGTCTTGGAGATGATACAAATATCCTTTAGGAAATTTCAAGATTGACATCAAATATCTAGAAATGTCATTCAAAATAGGCTTTCTAATTGTGATTTTACTTTCTATAGGTCAACCATTTATGTTTTCAAGATAATGGATCCTTTTAAAGATTAAATATGAAATTTTAACCCAAAAGTCATGATTCTTTGAGCCAGAATAGAAAGGAATGTTAAGGTAGTTGCAAAGCAACAAACCAACATAAAACATACAAACTCTGGTTAATCTTTTTTAAACCAAACGATGCATATTCATGAAGAAAAACATAGACTTTTCATTATAAACATGTTGACTTGAGGAGGAGACATATATTCAAAAATAACCTTATTGATAGCATCAACCTCAAGCATATTAACTTGCCAAAAGAGTAAAGTGTCATCAGCAAATAAGCAATAAGTGGATGAGTTCTTAATATTTTATATTTTGATTCCCTTTCATCATTCAATCATGTTTGCAACTTTTATAGCTCTACTCAGACCCCCTACCATAGTAATACAAAGGAAATGAGATAGTGAGTCATCTTTCCTTATTCCTCTTGAGAAGGAAAAGAAACAAAAAGGATCACCATAAAGGAGTGAGAGTCCTATGGTGAGGCAATCTACTTAATCCATTGATTACCGAAACCAAATCTATTAAGAATGATGAAGAGAAAATCCCAATTAATCCTATCATATGCCTTCATTGTGTCTAATTTTATGATAACCGAGTGAAATTTTTAGTGGAAATTAAATGTAATATGAGCCAAATCAACACCATCAAGGGTTTCCCTTCCTAGAAAAACATCACCCTGTTCACCTGAAATGATCAAAGTTATGAATTTTGCAAGATGCATTAAAATATCTTTTGTAAATTTTTTGCAACTTGAGTGTTGCAAAGAGAAACTGGTCTAAAATCTGGAAAGGATATAGGGGCATCTACTTTTGGGATTTATTTCTATAAAATTATTATTGAGCTCTTTTCAAATAGTTATGTTTAACTTAGATTCCTCAAAAGAAAGAAATGTATTTCTTCTATTATGAAGTCCCAATATTTTTTTATTAAAAACTTCAAAACTTTAATGGTTATCCGGAAGACGGAGAGTTCCGAAACTCTTTTCTAGTTCTGATTGGCATTTGATAACTTGCCCAAGATGTCAAAAAGATTAAATGTTCACAAAATCACTTTTATAAAACTCTCCTTCAGATCTAAAATATACAATTGACCATTTTGAAATGATTATTAGGTCCTAGATATGATTTTTCCTTCCTTTCATCCACTCAGACAATGTTTTAAGATACAAAAAAGTGCCCAAATCCCTTTTCCTTTGTTTTTCTTTAATTTTGATGGCCTTTTATGCAGTTCTAACAATAGTGGCGCCTCTGAATAGAAATTATTGAAAGTTGTCTCTTTTTATAGACCTTGAAAATATATATGAACACTTTCAATTTATTTTGATTAAAACTCCCAACTTTACTTTATAACTTGTGTTGAGTACAAAGACAAGGGCAAGAATACAAATTTGCACAATGGAATAGGAAAATAAATTTAAAAACACAAATAATAATTAACTCTAGATGATTGAGCAATATAAGTTTTCTACATTAACGCCTTTGTCATACAGAGTTGCCAATGCTATTTTTATTCATAAAAAAATAGAGTAGTTTTTCCTTCTTCCAAAAATAAAGTATTTACATTGATTAATAAACTAAAGGTCTCAAGTGAGAATTTTAGGGTGATTTTAGTCTTTCTTTAGGATATATTCCTTGTTCTTGGACTAGCAATAAGAGTTTTCTTTCTAGTTCTTTCTCCGAGGAGCCCTTTGAGCTAGTTTATATATTAATAACATATTCAAGTCCTATGTAAATTTTTGGTAAAAAATTAATAATAATACACTAAAGGTCTCTAGAAATGAAGAAGTTTCCACAATAACCAAAAAGAAGAGTCTAGATGCATACGAGAAGAAACTAGAAAAGATAAACAAAAAGGGTGAAATAAATGTTGCTGGCTAGAGTAGACGAAGTACCATGGCAGGGAAGATTAAACGTGAACTATTTGAAGTCGACAGCTAGACCAACATTTTTAGGCATTGGCCTATTGTGCAAAGGGCTCTGAAACCTGATGAAAATTATAGTATCAAGGGTTTCCAAATGCACGAATATGCAAAGAAATATCTAGACCAAAAGGGCCAGAAGGACATACTAAAAATATTTAGCGGAAAGGCCATGGTCAGGCCTGCAAAACCCATGTTTTTTAACCCTCATTTTCTCATGAAAAAAGTAGATAATAAGGTTTGTAAGGGAAAACAACCTTTATCCCTGTTTGGCTCGCAACACACGTAGACTAATAAGGTTTCGGTATCAAACTCCTCCGCCCTAGATTGGTTGGAATCTACAAATGCACAAGGATTTTTGCATAGTTCTATGCCTTATGTTGGATTTGAGGGTTTGAGATCATCCGAGGTTGGGGAATCCTCTAAAATGGCCTTCCAGAGGTCTCATGGGGATCAGATTAAACTAGCCTCTCTATAATTTCAAAACAAATTTGGGCGGGAAAACCCTATTCACTCAATGCCCTCTAAAAAATTGGTTCCTGGTCTGACAGACTCACGACCTAGGGCCTCATTCGGTTGTCATCCTCTTAATCTTCCCATTCTAGACCATTCCGGTGTAGCTCTCATCAGGAAGCCCCCACCAAATGGAAAATTTTCTTTAAAGAATAGAGGTTCACAGTACCTTCTCCGCAATGATCATTTAGGTTGGGAAACCTCCAAGTGCGGGTATCAGAAACCAAGTCTCCTTAAGGTCAAACAACCCTTTTTTGATATTTGTGAGGATTCTCCCCTAATTTCTCCCAATATTTTTTTGCATCTTTGCAGAACAAGATTTCATGACAAAGAGCTATCACAAGTTCCGCAACCAGCTCCTTCTAGAGCCCCCTTCAATCCAAAAGAGGGAAAGCAACAAAATATTTGGGTTAAAAAGAAGGTTCACGACCCTCCAGTCCAGGAAAGTGTGGCTAATCCTCACACATCTATTGTTCTGCCTGAAAACCTACTCCAGAACCAGATTGGTGTCCTATGAAAAAATGCCTTGATCGGTAAGTGTGCTTATCATAATATCTCCTTTTCTACACTCAATGCATGGGATCTTCAATCTTGGACAGGTTTACAAGACCTCTTTATGCTTGGTGGGTCTAGTCATTTTTTTATAACCATTTTTAAATCAAAGGTCCAAAGAGATTTGGTTCATAGAGAGAAAGGTTGGTTCTGGACCAAGGAGCAGGGATTTTCACTTCCATCTGGTCCCCAAATTTTAACTCCCAACAACATCCCTGTCATTTCTTCCCTTAGTGGCTGGCATTCCCGACTCTCCCATTAGAATATAGAGACCCAGATATTATTGAGATTCTGGCAAATAAATTAGGGATTTTCATAAGGCACAATCTCCTCCCTTTTGAACTTACCCATATGGAAGTTAGGGTTTGTATTTTTTTCGACAACTCTATGGCTCTCCCATCAGCCGTTTCGATAAAATCTAAATGGGGGTCCTGGCTTCAAGACATTAAGGTCCTAGAAGAACACATTATGTGTGAGCACCAAAATCACCTAGGCCACTTGAATATTAACTGCCAGGAGTCAGGGGTCATAGAGGTGGCCGTTTGTAAGGATCATTCTTCCAATCCAACCTCTTGCTCTACCCCTGGTAAAGTCAGGATTAATCTTTAGAATAAGAACGCAGTTAACAACAGTAACCTCCCACATGATATCGGTGGAGCGATGATCGCAAACATTTTTAGCACCCTTCATAAGTTCTTATGGCTCTTCTTTGCTTCCCAGCCCCAGGGTACAACCCTCTTACTTCCGAGCACTCCTCCTAGCTTCGGGAAGACACCCCTACCCGTACAAGACATGGTAGTCTATCAACATGCAGGGGCCACTTTGAGTAAAGCTCAGTATTACCAGTCCCACTTGGGTAGCCAGTATAATATCCCAGCTCCTTCAACATCAAACAAGATAGTTAATAAGGGTAATCTCCTTCTAGTGTACTTGGGGGAGCTACCCAAATTCATTGAGGAAGCCACTCTCCCCTCAAAAAATAGCATATCCCCCCATTCAAGTCCCCTTGTGTCTAAAAGTAATAATATCTCTTGTAGACCTGGTTGGGTTCCTTCCCCACAATCAAAAATTGACCATATACACACTCTCCTGGGTAACACACAAGAGAACGTCAACTGGCCAAGTGTCACTCAAATCGCTAATATGCAAAATTTGGACCAAGATCTAATGATGGAGTCCTTTATCCTCAAAGTGGCAGAAAATAAATTGGACGATCTACAGAGTGGTTCATAACCAAATTCAGATTCGGATATAGATATTGGTGATCATCTTATTTTGCAAGATACGAATACAGAGGACCTTCCTAGTAAGAAAGACATAGTGTGCTCAATATTCCAATCAGAGATAGATCTATCGAAAACAGCTAAATTGAGCTCATTAAAGAAATTAAGGGGTATACCGTCTAGAATTAACAAGCTAAGAAAAGAGATAGCTCAAGGAACACAGCTAACTATTAACTTTCAACGGACACCCAGGAAGTCCAAGGATGAGGCTTCGGTGTTAATCTCAAAGCAGTTTAATGGAAGTAGGAGAGCTAACTGCTCTCTGAATGGAATATGAGAATTATTACTTGGAATTTTAGAGGCTTAAATGCCTCTAACAAATCTCAGATGATTAAAAATTAGATGCTGGTTGGAGGTGCTAATCTGATGTTACTTCAAGAGACTAAGCTTTCAGAAGATGCAGCTAACAAGCTCTTCCCAAACTGGCATAATTGGGGGTTTCTCTCTTCCACAGCTATAGGTGCTTCAGGAGGTTTGGAAATCCTATGGAACAAACACAAATTCCAAGTAGTGCTAATCTCAAAAAACACCAATTGGATGGCAGCAGAGGTAACAATTTTTTCAATCTCTTTCATTATTATGAATGTTTATGGGCCAATTCCTCCTTTAAGTAAAAAAAGACTCAGGAATTCCCTTGCTCAACTGTTGAATGGTATGGATGGAAATAAGATTATTTTTGGGGGGGATTTTAATTCATATCTAGACACTCAAGAGAAAATGGGGGGAGGCACCCCTTCTCCCCTAGTCATAGATGACTTTCATAACTTCATAGATGGAAACGGCCAGCTCGTCGACTGTATTCCACCGAATGGTAAAATTACATGGTCAAACAAAAGGAAAGGAAAGAATTTTTTTGGTGCTAGACTAGATAGGTTTATGGTGAACACTCCATGGTTGGCTCAACATGGCATATGTCAATCTTCTATTTTCTCCCTCACCGGATCAGACCACTTTTCCTTATCTGCCGAAATTCAAACTGTCCACCAACCCACTCTAAAATGACCTCACTTTAAGATAGAGAAAATGTGGTTTTGAGACCCAAATTTCATTAGATTATTGCAAACTTGGTGGGCTCAAGCACCAAGGACACTGGGTACAGAAATGTTTAAGCTATCCAAAAAACTTACATTTATGAAAATAAACATGAAGCAATGGAACAAAAACTCTTTTGGAAACATCTTCTTGCAGAAAAAGGAAGCTCAAAATAAATTAGAAGATATTAGGGATTATATTCAGAATTATTGCATGAATGTGGAAATCTATGAGGAACAAGCTCAAATTAATCAAAATATGGAAGAAAGTCTTTTGAGAGAGGAAATCTTCTGGAGACAAAGGTCGAGAGAAATGTGGCTCAAAGAAGGAGATAGAAACACATCTTTCTTTCATATATATGGAAAAATAAAGAGACATAAAAGCTCTATCTTTCAAATTAAGGACGTCATGATCCTCAAAAATCAGAGGGATATTCAAGATGAAGTTGCCAGATTCTTTTCCCAGCTCCTCTCAGCGAACCCAAATGCAGCCCCCACCCAACATCCCCCTATTCTGAATTGCATCCCAAATTTGGTTATAGATATGGAGAATAGAGCCCTATTGGCTCCCTTCACATTATAAGAAGTATGAGATACAATTTTTTCTATGAAATCAGACAAGGCCCCGGGCCCTGACGGACTCACTCTGTTTTTCTTCTAGAAATGCTGGGACTTTATGGGAAGGGACATTCTGAGGGTAGCAGAGGAATGCAGGAAACATTCATGCATGCTGAGACAGTTCAATAGCACAACTATTACACTCATTCCAAAATTTCCACAACCTTCTTCTTTTTTTGATTTTAGACCAATTTCATTGTGTAATACCATTTACAAGATAATTTCAAAACTAATGGCAACACGGTTGGGGAAATTGATCCCAAAAATCATCTAAGAACATCAAGGCAATTTTGTGCCTGGAAAGGAAACTGTGGAAGGTGTGTTGATAGCACACGAGGTCCTTCATTCTATCAAATAAGAAAACCTCCCAGCAATGATCCTTAAACTCGACATGACCAAGGCATATGACAGGGTCAATTGGGAATTTCTGAAAGCAGTAATGGAAAAATTGGGTTTTGATAAAAAAATGGATAAAATGGACTATGTCCTGCATCACAGGTGCCAAATTTTCAGTGATGATTAATGGATCCGCATGTGGTTACTTTTCATCTACACAAGGAGTTAGACAAGGCGACTCTCTGTCACCATTTTTATTCATTATCCTAGCGGAGGGTCTTAGCAGACTCATTTCAGTGAAGAAAATTCAGGGCATCTTGGAAGGCATTTCAATTAGACAGTCACAGATCAAAATTTCACACACACTCTTTGTAGATGACTCATTAATTTTTGGTAAGGGATGTGTGAAAGAAGAAAAAGGCATTAAAGAAACATTGGCAGAGTATTGCGAGGCCTCAGGACAAAAACTAAATGAAGGAAAATCTAAAATTTTCATATTTAATACCAGCAAAAATGAAAGTAGAGTTATCCAGAGAATTTTCAGATTCTCTTTGGCTACCACTCCTAGTAAATACTTGGGAATTCCCCTCTTCCAAGGCAAAGCCAAGATCGCATTCTGTGATGGAATACTGTCAAACATTAGAGACAAAATTGCCTCATGGAAAGCAAGGTGGCTATCCTTAGCAGGAAGAATTCTGCTATCAAAAATAGTACTCAGCTCCATCCCAACCTATATCATGTCAGTAATCTCAGCACCTCCTGGAGTGATGAAAAAAACCTTGAAATACCTGAAATATTTTATATGGAAAAGCAATATGGATGACAAATCCAAAATACCCCTGGTATCTTGGAGAAATCTTTGCAAACCAAAAGAGAATGGGGGCCTAGGTTTCCATAGAATTCAGGAAAGGAATCTTAGCCTAGAGGCAAAGTTGGCCTGGAAGATTTATGATTGACCAAATATTCTGGGGGCTAAGATAATAAGAGAAAATAATCTAGATTCAGAAGACCCAGAGAGAATTTTCTCAATTAGCAACCCCCCGCATGGTTCAGATATGTGGAACTTTATTATCAAAAGCTGAACGGTCATCCTTCCTAATCTATCTTGGAAAATAAATTCAGGCACTAAAGCATTGTTTTTTCAGGATTCATGGAACGGCTACCCTCAGTTACACATGACCCCAAATATATAGAGAGTTAAAAAAATACTTGAGAAATAATGGGGAAATAAGGTTGCAGACTACGTATGTTTTCAAAATGGTAAAGCACAATGGAAAGACTTCCCACACTTTCAGATCCCACAATCGAAGAAACAAGAGTTGCAAGATATCCTGAATTCTCGATTTATATCTATCAATGGCGACTGTGACAAATTATTATGGACAAATAGAAAGATAGGAAAATATACAGTTGAAGCAGGATATCAATCTCTCATCCAAGAACCTCCATTACCTAACTCCATTCTTAATTTCGCATGGCACAGTGCAATACTTCCAAAAATTGGATGTTTATTCTGGCTTGCTATCCAAGATAGGATCTTAACAAGTGTAATGCTCAAAAGACTAGGGTTTATGGACACATTCCCATGCCTGCTATGCAGAAATGATATGGAAGACACAAATCACCTCCTTGTAAACTGTGACTTCTCACAAGAAATATGGAAATGGGCTCTAGGAAAACTAGGATGGAGTGGTCCCTTACACAACTCATTACAATTGATGCTTCAACAATGGCCTATGCTACATCAGGAATATTTTTTCTCAAGCATTTGGAGAGTCATTCCGGCAGCCATAGTTTGGTGTGTTTGGTGGGAAAGAAACAAGAGGATATTCACGAAACAAGTCTCTCCTATAAACGTGGTCTGCAACATGGTGGAGAAATTCACATCAGAAATGGTGAATGCACATGTGGTGAGGGTAAAAAAGATATCCTCAACTTACATGTCATATGATAATGTAATTTTATCACGATGGCCGCAGATTTGCATCCCATTTCCAGGAGTATTAATTGGAAATATGCCAAAAGAAACAATGTGAAAAGACATCAAATGGGCACCACCAGATTCAAAACAAATCAAACTAAACTTGACGGAGCAAGTAAAGGAAATCCAGGGAAAAGTGGTGTGGGTTTCGTATTGAGAAAACAAGATAAATCGATAATACTAGCTGCATATTGCACTCTGCCAAATGGCACAAACAATATGGCCAAAGCAAGGGCACTTTTGTGTGGGATTAGATCAACATATCAATTGGGCATTAGAGACCTTCATATCGAGGGTGATTCTCTACTAATAATTTCATATCTATCCAAAAAAGTGGTGGTCAGTTGGGAAATCAAATATACTCTACAAGAAGTGATCACTATTCTCTCAGAATTGTCTTCATACACGGTATCCCATTGTTATAGAGATGGGAATAAACTAGCTGACTGGCTAGCAAACTTGGGGGCTGAAGATACTTTGATAGACTGGGAGAGAGAATGTATACATGTCCATATGTTAGAGATACCAGAATATCTACAAGGAGAATGTAATATGTAAAGCGAGCAAGACATGGATGTGACAGTTGAAGATGATCAAATGGTCACAAAGGACATAAACGTGTCAAATCATGACACTATAAGGTTTTTTGGACTTGGTAAGTAGACAGAGGTCACCCAAATCAGTGTGCAAGGTGTTGGCACATGTGTCTAGGACAGGTAGTAATGAAAGGAAAACGTGATTTCAATGTGATTTGATAAAATAGTGAGGAGGTGGAGATTCAAAATATTACATTCGTGCCAAGAAGGATGAAAATTAGGTGATATATGCCCTCAATAAATGTATTAATCAATATAGAGCAAGGTCCCTAGATTATCAAAATCCATAACACATGCAGTCCCTTTCTCTGATAAAATTCACGTTTTCCAAACATGACGTATACATCAAGATTAGGCCTATTTATCACACACAGGAGGTTCTTTTTGGGTCTGTCGAGACAAAGAAAGGTCTTCAAATTGGGGTTTTTATATGATAAGAAAAGGGATTACAAAGAGCTCAATATGAGAATTGCATTGAGAGTACATCATTGGGAGCACCCAATTTCAGGTCCATATCTCAGACGACAGATGAACATTGCATTTTGATAGCTCCCGGAACCTGTAATGGATGCCATTAAAGAAATTGTGGGTGATGGTATCATGTTGCCTAATGCTCCTCTACATCTCCTACATACGCAAATAGTGTTGGTCTTCCTTTCAAACTAGTATGATATGGTAGTGCCAGATTTTGATGTCTTTTTTAAAATGTCAAAGAAATTAATTAAAGAGGACTTTGTCTCAGTGGAAGAGCTTCAAGAAGCATTAAATGGATATTATTTGTGGCCATCTATGGCTGGGGTAGGCAGCCTCTTCCACCTGGTAGAGTTAGACACTAAAAAAGAAATTGTTCGTTTATATGATGTATTAAAGCTCGCTCTGTAGGGTAGAGACATTGGTTATCTGTGAAAATAAATAATTAAGTTTATGGACATTCTACTAAGTGGAATGGTAGAGAATGCATTTTTGTTGTTTGATAGGTTCATAACGGTGCTCACTTATGTGGATGGTGATTCGGGCGACATTTCCCCAGCGGCGTCAACCTATCAAACACCATTGGTCACGTCTGGGCGCAAAAGGGAAAAAACAAAATGCACAAGGTAGATTGGTATTTAATCCATTGGGAGTTTAACATTTTTTTAATATGAGGTATCTTCATCCTCAATGTTGGTAGTGCAGGCTAGCATATCCGCATATGCTTTTTTCCTAGATATAGTCAGGAGAAGGTAAATATTTAGCCTCTATCATTTTTTTGTACAACGAGATAATTTTCTCTGCTTTTGTAGTCTTGGTATCAGATGTTTATATGTGTTAAGCTATTAGCTTAATTTTCATCAGCCTCTAATGGCTGTGAAAAGTTTTGTAAGATTGTAATGGCAAGGAAGGAGGGTTTTCTTTCCTATTTCTTTCCCCTTAAGCCTTTGAAACAGGTTTTATTTAAAATTTAATATATCAATGGCATAGCCATTTTTGCCAAAAAAAAAAAAATGCTTTCTACAGTTATGAAAAATGTTATTTTAAGGTTTAAAAAATGGTGAATTATTATTACAATAATTTTTTATAGGTTCTTCTTATGGATGCCTCAAGTCTTTGATTTCTCTTTCATCCATACTGCTTGGCAAGGTGCTGATATAGCAACAACATATTCTTCTTCAGCAGATGAGAGCATCACAATTGGTTGTTTCTTTGATACCCAAGAGATAGCACCCAATCCTAGGTAAAAGATATATCCTGCAGTGCTTCTTCTTTCATCCAAACAACCTCTCTACTCAATATCCATACATCTAATCAATTTGTAACCATTTGAAGATATGTACACAATTTGAAATTTTTTTCTCTAGCTATATACCTTAAAAATTATTTTTCCATCTTTCCAATGAGATTCCTTTGGTTTACCAATGAATCTAGAAATAAGACTAACCCCATACATGATATCCAGCCTTATGGTGGTAAGATATATGAGGCTTCCGACCAATCTTTTGAACAAAGATTGCATCAACATTAGGACTTTCGTCATTCTTGATAAGTTTTAAGCCCAATGCAACTAGTGTAGGGGATAGATTCACATTTGTCATCCTAAATCTCTTAAACAAATCAGTATCATACTTACTCTTGCATATAAATATGATTTGCTAATTTTTACTTACTTCTACCCCAATAAAATATCTCACGAACCCCAAATAGGTCATATCAAGTTCTCTTTCTATGGTTTCTTTAAATGTTTTAATTGACATATTACATGTGAATATCCAATCATCTACATGTACGGATAAACTATCATGATTTATTTTTTATCATTCATTTTGACATACAAGGTTGGTTCATTGCAACACTTGTTAAACTAATTGTTCACATAATAAGAATCGATCTATTGTACCAAGCTCTAGGAGCAAGTTTCAAACCATATAATGCCCTTTTTAGCTACTATACTTTATGTTTTTCTCCCAAAGATTCATAATCACCAGTTGTAAAGCTGGGTGGTTGTTTTATATACATTTATTTCTCTTAAATGTCATTCAAAAATGTTGATTTAATATCCATTTGGTAAACCTTCCAATTTTTTTGAGATGCTATAGATAAGACCGTTCTAATGGTATCCAATCTAGTCACGGGTGCAAGGCTTTCGTTGTAGTCTATGCTAGGTTGTTGGGTGAAGCCTTTAGCTACTAGTCTTGCCTTGCAGGTTTTTACTTTTCTATTAGCCTTTTAGTTTGTCTTGTTAACCCACTTGACTCTAGTCACATCCTTGCCTTTACGAAGCTCTAGTAGATCCCAAGTTTCATTATTTATAATTGATTGAATTTCTTCATTCATGACTACAATCCAATTTTCATCATTAATAGCATCTTCAAAATAAATTGGATCAGCCTATGTTAAGAATAAAAATTAGAGAAAAAATCATCATTTTTGACCTCTTGTATTTCATCATATATCTCACTTAGAGATCTATATCTAAGAGATCTAATTTGAGAACCAAAAAGTGTCAAACAAACCCCGAATACTCCATAGTCTCAGGACTGAGGATGCCAACTTCATGTATCTTGTCTTTGAAAAGCTCATCGATCTCCTTCAATAGGTGTCTTTGTTTAGTGTGTCAGGCGATAAAATATTCCCACATGCTAACCTCTTTCTCGATATTAAAAACAATATTTTGTGTCCTAAGGTACTCTAGAATGGACTTAGTAAGAAAGATCTAGATTGCTTGTAGCTGAGCAAAGATCTAATCGTATACTGCTAGTGCTTTCTTTTTAATTGTCCACAAAGAAGTCACCTCATTTTGGGGAATAGACTCTAAGGTTGATGTCTCTGGCATTGATCATGTAATGAGGGAGGTGAGCTCCTGAATTATTTCTTTCATCCTTTCTTTTGGGGCTTGGGCATTCATCTTCATATGGTATTCCTTGGTGTATATGTCATGGACCACATCGATGAGTACACAGAGCTCCCTGAGTTCACCCCACTTATTCCTTTTGTCGAGGTTGACCTCATGTATCTCATAGTCCTTTGGATCTACCTCTAATTCATGCTTATCCTTGGGAGGCTCGACTATTGTGTCCACAGTTTCACCTCTGGAATTCTTCTTCAAAATGTATTATGTAAAATTAAACTCTCATCAATAGTGTTTAGCAAGTATCAGTAAATTAATACTATGATTACCGATCTAGATCAAGAAAATAAAGTGTAAAGTAAAATACCAATCCACAACATTCATGCACATTGAAATATAGATTTTTAACATGGAAACCCTGCTTAGGGAAAACCCACCTGGGACCGGTAACACAAAATATTTTATCTCTTCTGAAGTGAGCTCAGTGAAGAGCCAACCCTGTTAAAAGTTACAATACACACTGTTAAATGTGACTTGGTTAGAGGATTTAAAACTACCAATTCTCTCTTTACCATTCATTCACTATGAGGTCAACAAGAAAACAATCAACATTCTCTAAATGTTATAATAAGGACTCATTGTCCCACTCGATTAAGAGATTTATCTATAAAAATGGTTAAACTGATACATTCATGATATGATTCAAATACAACTCTAATTTGAAGATATTCAGATGTATTCTAAGTACATAATACCTCTGATCAACTTGTTCACTTTAGTTCAACTCATTCTTCATACTTGTTCTGCTCGATTATGCTCTTTTGTGTGCTTGCTCGGTGATTTCTTTAGAAATATACTCGGTTCTATCTTTAACTAGTTTGATAAGTCATGCATAAGTTTTCATATATGCATCGGGCATGATAATGTGATATAATGAATCTCTTGTCTCTGATATATAGAAATCATGTATCATTTAGTTTTCATCCTTCAAATCTTGCCCCTTAATCTCCATCGTTCATTTTCCCGCTTGATCCATCTTTGGCAATTGTGTTAAAAACATGTTTCAATCTCTGTCATCTAATCTTCATTGAATTTTAATAGCTATTTGATCAAATTACAAAATTTATCTTTTACCTCGAAAGCATCAATTTCCATCTAAGCATCCAAGTCGGTCTTGATTATAATTAAATGCTAAATCAATATTTGTCTCGACAATCCCTTTCTCATTTATCACTAGTGCTTGGTATATAGTGTATTTTACTTGGTGTTCACTCTCTCTCAGTGTATACAAAACTCTTCATTTACCGACCACCATAATAACACTCAAATATGTTGACATCAATGACAACACATTAACTGATAATGTTTATCATCACTTTTGCAACTCGGTTGAATATCAACAAATGACTTCAAACATATAATCAATTGTAGTTCATCAAGTTCCTTATGGTTCTCATTAGAATCATTATCCCTATTATCTAGATGATCATCCAAAGTAATTGCTTCTCTATAATAATGTCTAAGTTTAGGGGAAGAGAGATAACTGCATAAGAATTTTATTCAAAAGATAATTGAAATTCCAATTAGCTATGACCTTATTTAATAAAGCATTAATGACCAATAAGGAGTCACCTTAAATAATTAATTCATTAATACTATATTGGAGCCATGTCAAGCCTCACATATACCACTTCTAATTTTGCTTTATTATTAGTGGTAGAATTCAAAGAATTTATAACCCAAGATTAAGTGCAATAAAATACTTGTTACAAAGGCACATAATGGAGACAAAACTCCCATAGATCTAAAAGATGAAAAATATTCTTTCAGAGAGAGAAATGACGGAATTACCAAATAATTGATAATTTCAAAGTGATCAATCCTAATAAAGGAGACCAAAACCCTAAGAAGGGTGGATAAACCTTGGTTGCATGAATAATTAATAAAAGAATTAATTATTGCATGCCTAAATTTTAGTTTAAGTGAACTAGAGATAAAAAGGTGACTTAATAATTAAATCAATAATGATTTAATTAATAAGTGAAAATGTGACTTAATAATTAAATCAATGATGATTTAATTAATAAGAGAAAATACCTTTTTACTCTAGCACCCCCTTAACATAAACTTAGGGAGAATCTAAAAACCTAGAAACTACTACTGAAAGCAGGAAATGGGTCCCAAAAACAAGGCCTGATCAGGTACCCAAGTATAAAAAATCTATGTAAAGAGGAGAAAAGGAGAAAAACCCATGGCAAAAACCCCTCTCCGAAAAGAGATGAAGCCTTTTGAGGGACTAAAGAAGCTTGCAAACTAGGGAAAGTCCCAGAAAATAGGAACAAAGATCAGGTAGAGAAGACTGCAATCTGGATGAGTGCCCTAAAATGACATTGCTCGAATCAGGATGGGAAATAAGGAAAAAATCAAAAATCAAAGATAGAAATGACAAAAATATCAAAGTTTGAAGAGTTGATCAAAAGAAGAACATGTAGAACACCTCTGATCCATAAAGCTGTAAACAATGTCAAAGAAATGTTGTAATCTGTATAGTGCCCTCAGATGACACTACTCAAATTAGGATGAAAGACAAGGAAAACATCAAAACTCAAAGATACAAATGGTAAAAAAAACCAAGTTTGAAGCCTCAAAAATAAGAATGAAAGAAGAGTGTCCATATGGTAAATGATCCATCTCATCTAAATACATAGATACCAGCCACTGCATCCACCTAGTATATAGGAACAAATATTGAATACATAAAAAAAATCCATCGAACCAAGGAATCATATAGAACCAACAGGAAATACCCAACATAATGCTGATCAAGGAGAGGCATGACAGAATACACTTTGTTACACTACCAAGAAACACTAGCTGATGAAGAATGAACAAGCACAAAATAAAGTATGATGTTAAGGATGATCATTCACTTGACACACATGAGGCTAATATCATGGAAGGAACACTCATGTGACAAAGGTACAACAAAACCCCACATGACACTTTATAATATAGGGTGACTACAATCAGGCACAAAATGTGTGGGATTCCAAGCATGCATTATGGCACTTTATCTCAGTGTGTTTGCAAAAAAAGAAATACTATAGAAAAAATATATACACAATATCCAAGAATGACTAAAATCTATAGAAACATATGTAACAGTTAACAAGGTGTTATCCCATGCATAGAAAATGATCCCATGACCTGAAACATCCAAGATATGCACCAGCATGCCAAAAAGAAAAAAATTGAATAAAATATACCTAGAATAGATTCTCGTAGTGAGACCCATACAAGAAGGAGAACAAAACCAGCTTTTCGACGCCTTGGAAAATTCAAAAAATAAAGTTTGAAGGAGCAAGATATGGCGACTAGAGTGCAAAATGGAGCCCTGACTTTGATTGGAAACAAACCATACAAGACGGAAAAATAAGTAAACCAAACCTAGAAAATCAGGTCGGACTCAGAACCAGCTTTTTGACGATATTTTGTTTGGTGAAAAATGCCTCTATTTTCTCAAGTTATAAGCAAAAAATCCACAGGATGTGAAAACTGGCGGAGGTACCAAAAAAAACTGATTTGAAAAAAAGAAAAAAAAAATGTCTCCTGCCTCATAAATCATGCACTTTTCTTTCCACTACCTCGATTTCTTTGCACTATTTTTTTTGTCTATCACCTCGATTTTTGTGCCCAAAAATTGGGAACATGCAAAACAATTATTTTGCCTCAAATGCCAACTTTGTCCAATTTTGACGTGTCTTATATATAGGGGTTTTGGGGTATTTTGAGCACATACGTGAGGTTGGTTTGTGCCCAAAGTGCTCTAAATAAAAAAACCCTCCAAATCCATACAAAGAGATCTGAAATTTTGAAATTTTTTTCTCTCCAGAAAATCTTCAAAAAATCTAAGAATGGGTTGCTCCAGCAAAGCTCTGATACCGTGTTAGAATTCATAAGCCAAGATTATCTGCAGCAAAATACCTGTCACAAAGGCACATAATGGAGACAAAACTCCCATAGATTTGAAAGATGAAAAATATTCATTCAGAGAGAGAAATGAGGGAATTACCAAAGAATTGATAATTACAAAGTGATCAATCTTAAAAAAGGAGATCAAAAGCCTAAGAAGGGTGGAGAAACCTCAGTTGCATGAATAATTAATAAAATAATTAATTGTTACATGCCTAAAGTTTAGCTTAAGTGATCTAGAGAAAAAATGTGACTTAATCATTAAATTAATAATGATTTAATTAATAAGTGAAAATGTGACTTAATAATTAAATGAATAATTATTTAATTAATAAGTGAAAATACCTTTTTACTATAACAAGTAGTACTCTCATTTAACATTACTAAAAACAACACAAATAACCTTATCTTCTAAATTATGAATGACTAGTCTAATCCAAGACTTATGTGGATAGCCATGAGAAGCTCCATCAAAACTAAGTTTTTATTTATTCAATGGAGGAGGTGACCATATAGCATTTTTCTAAGAACCATTTCTAGGAGAAGAAAAAATATAGCCTTGTATTGGAATTGACTTGTTGAGAGGACATTTTTTGGGTAGATTATTATCACAAGAAGAAAAATGATCTAAATTATTTATGTGCTTGTAATTTTAACTCATGCCAACTTCAAATATGGATTTTTCAATTTTAGCGATCACCTCTAAGATAAAACATTTTTTTTTCTAAAGATATGAGAGTTCCTTTCATGAATGAATTCTATATTAGGATCGAATGGTTGATATCCCAAACGCATGCAAACATGAATTTTTTATAAAAAAAATTCCAAATCTATAAAAGTGAAAGGATGTTATGATTTGGAGAGAAAATCCAATCTAGCTTCCAATGAAGCCATTACGAAGAGTTTTGAGAGATTTCATACTGAAGGAGAAGGTGATCTATTTATTCTAAGTGAGCACAAAAAACACAAGGGAATCCAACATTAATTCCTAATTTTCCTAATCTTAGACTTGTAAAAATTCTTTCTTGAATGGTCATCCAAGCAAAAGAACCTTCCTTGGAAAGGCAACTCAAGCCCCAATAAAATTTTTAAGGCCAAGTAGAAATTGTCAAAGAAGACACATAGAATTATACCCATAGTTCATGGTATAAGAACTTGATTTATCCTTTAACTAGATTAATTCTTCTTGTTTTGGGAATATAATTCTTCTCTTTTTTTAAAACAATTATGAGTTGAGTTTAAACTTGAGATTTTGAAGAAAAGGTAAGAAGCAACAAATTTTGAATAGGCCACATTGAGCTTACCAAAATGATCAAGATAAAGAGAATATAAAACATTTATTCTCTAAAGGCTTTTACAGTAGAATCTAGTACTAACTAACTTATTCTAATATTTTGAACTTTATGACCATTCCAAGAATCATCCCAAAACTTAGCATTTTGTCCATATGAATTAACTCTGAGATATAGGGAGGATAACTTCTCTCCAAGAAGCTAGAAAGTTCCAAATTTTGGAACCTTTAGGCAAGATAGTTAGAGTTAAAAATTGTATATATGTGGAATATCCAAGTATTTTTAATAACATACGCTTGGCCCATTTTTCATTTTTATTTTTAGAGGCTCCAAAATATGACCCGAAAGCTCCATTCTACAAATCTAAGTTTTTAATAATATTCCACATTGATTCTTTGGGAGATAGACATTAGTCCAAGTCATTAGAGGAATTAAATCATTATTATGAACATTTTTAGACCAGAGGAAATCTCTAAGATTGGCTTGGAGATGATACAAATATCCATTAGGAAATTTCAAGATTAACATAAAATATGTGGAAATGTCATTCAAAATAGGTTTTATAATTGTGATTTTACTTTCTCTAGGTCAACCATTTATGTTTTCAAGATAATGGATTCTTTTAGAGATTAAATATAAAATTTTAACCCAAAATTCATGTTTCTTTGAGCCATAATAAAAATGAGTGTTAAGGTAGTTGCAAAGAAACAAACCATCATAAAACTTACAAAATCTAGTTATACTTTTTTGAACTAAAGGACGCGTATTCATGAAGAAAAACATAGACTTTTCAGCATTAACATGTTGACCTGAGGAGGAGACATATATTCAAAAATCACCTTATTGATAGGATCAACCTCAACCATATTATCTTGCCAAAAGAGTAAAGTGGCATCAGTAAATAAACAATGAGTGGATGAGTTCTTAATATTTGATATTGTGATTCCCTTTCATCATTCAATCCTATTTACAACTTTTGTAGCTCTACTCAGACCACCTACCATAATAATACAGAGGAAATGAGATAGCGAGTCATCTTTCCTTATCTCTCTAGAGAAGTAAAAGAAACCAAAAGGATCACCATAAAGAAGGAGTGAGAGTCTTGTGGTGAGGCAATCTACTTAATCTATTACCAAAACCAAATTTATTAAGAATGATGAAGAGAAACTCCCAATTAATCCTACCATATGCCTTCATTGTGTCTAATTTTATGATAACCGAGGGAAAATTTTAGTGGAAATTGAATGTAATATCTCATGAGCCAAATCAACACCATCAAGGGTTTCCCTTCAGAGAACAAAACAACATTGTTCACCAGAAATGATAGAAGGTATGATTTTTGCAAGATGCACTAAAATAGCTTTTGTAAAGTTTTTGCAACTTGAGTGTTGCAAAGAGAAACTGGCCTAAAATCTGGAAAGGATATAGGGGCATCTACTTTTAGGATTTATTTCTATAAAATTATTATTGAGCTCTTTTCAAATAGTCATGTTTAATTTAGATTCCTCTAAAGAAAGAAACATTTCTTCTATTATGTACTCCCACTTTTTTTTTAAGAAGGTCAATTTACGAATCCATTTGGACCAAGAGCTTTTTCTAGAGACATTGCAAAGACTACCTCCCTTAGTTCTCATGAGGAAATATTTACTTTCTAACTAACATATTTGTTATAGCACACCTTCCATAACCCAAATGGGAAGTCACCGAGATAAATATCAATTTAGAAGATCATAAAAGAGTTTTCTTGAACATGTGGATCACAAATATATAGAATGAAATATATATTACAATGTTTTTTATACTAATCAAAGTTTTATAGGTACCTCTAAAATGATAGATGTAAAAACTTTGATAATCCCCCAACCTGCAATTTGTGATGACATTTATTGTTGTTAGTATGTTATTTGCATAAGTAAAATGAACATAAAACATAGATAATATAAAAAGTTCTTATCTAATGACCTATCCACTTAATTACCAATTTTACAAATAACATAGCATATGGAATGAACACCAATAGAGAGCATGTTGACAATGACAGCACATTGGAAAAATTAGATATTTGGGACAGGAAAAATCTAACATCGATGAAGGCATTAATATACAATTATATACTACATTAAAACCGAGTAATATGCATTTATAGACTACATTAAAATGGAGTAATAAGCATTTATATGACATAATCAGTTCATTAGCATGGATATTATTTATGCATTGTAATAAAAGGAAATACTAGAGCATTTGATAATGGAATGTTCTTGAAACATGATTGTTGAAGGATAGATAATCTCTAGGGAAAAATAGTTGAAAAATAGTTCGAGTTAGAAATAGAATCTTTGTGAAAGGATTAGCATAGTTAACTACCCCGCAGTAATTGTGCATTTACTTTGAACTTAAGGCAAGTTTATAAATTTGAAGAAAGGACATTATGTTTTCGTTGAACAATAACAACATCTATTTGCCTTGCACTCCATGCTAGAAAACAATTACATTTAAGAGGTGAGTTTATAAACTTGAAGAAGGGGCATTATGTTTTCCTTGAACAATAACAGCATCTATTTGCCCTGCACTCCAAACTAGCAAACAATCACATTGAAAATCTGATATAACTAAAAATAATAAATATTACTATAGAAAGGGACTAAGATAAATTTTAATGTCCCAATAATTCAATTCGTTTTAAGCAAGAAATGAATTGTAATCCACCTTCATGATTTTGACAACTTCGGCATATACTTTCCTTCCCTTGGAAGACGTATCATTTTAAAAAAAATACCCTCTTTTTACTTTAAATTTATTTTTTTCATTTGAGCTGCCAAACATGATTGGAGCTATGTTTATCAGTACATTTTTTCTTTCAGCCAAAAGAAAAAATCAAATGTTTAAAAACCGTTTATCAGTCACATGTTATTCTAGAAATTTCTTTGTTAGTACCTAGTGCCCACCACAAACGGAAATAGCCTTCAGCTTTGACCAAAACAATTCATTTCTCATCCAACTATGACCATTGGGAGTCACTTGGCGTGCACTCCACGCAATTTAAACGAAAATACAACGATGGAGGCATTACACCTATTTTCATATAAATTCAATCCAATGTCAAGCACTACTCCACTTAAGTTTCCTGTAAATTTCAGTCATTGTGCAAACATACATCTCATTTCTATCTCCAACGTTTCTACAAACTTCTCCAAAATGGGTGTACTCGGATTTGTGGAGAGTTGCTTCAAATTACCCGCTACAAATGATCTGTTCGCCGAAGAAGAGGGAAAGCATGAACATGATAATGGGAAAAAGATTAGAGATTCAAGTGAGAAGAAGAAGGGTAGTTCATGCAGTGCCCCAATTGTTGTATCCTACTTCCCTCTTGGATCAAATCTCTCCCGCCTCTAGCCTCTACCTATTTCATATCAATTCACTTGGTTGGAAGAGTTTTGATGATGGTTCACGAATTCATTGATCACAGCATGACTAATAGATGATAAATGATGTAACTTCATTATGGGTTAGCAAGAGCTGACCCCTATTGAATCGTTGCTTCTTAATCACAAATATTGCTGTAATTCTTTTATAAATTCAGTTGGACCTTGCAGTTAAGGACTGACATGTAAAAGAACATTTTGAAAAAATATAATTCATTCAATTTCGGGGATTTTTGTTTAAATGCTCATAGTTGTTAACTGGGCATTCACTGCTGAGAGAATTTTTTTATATGTATTTGGCGTGCAACTAGTTGTTGTTAGGTAAACAATCTAAGTCACTTTCTTTGAAAACTTCTGCACGCTAGCTGCATGTAGATCTGAGCCACCCCATCATCGTCTTCTTTAATCCATCTTTCATTTTTTCACTCACTTTGCCTCTCCTGAGAAACTCTAATCCTTTGCAAATATAGAAACTCTAATCCGTCCCTCCGTTAATTCTCAACGTAGCCGAAAACCAAACGCAGACTTACACATAGCCCTAAAATGCTTCGAGCTCGCCATTTTTTGTAAAAAACTTCGAAACTTTAATGGTATTAAGTATCATGGTTATCGGGAAGACGGAGAGTTCCGGAACTCTTTTCTGGTTCTGATTGGCGTTTGATAACTGGCTCAAGATCGAAATGCTTAAATGTTCACAAAGTCACCTTTATAGAACTCTCCTTCAGATCTGAAACATACAATTGACCATTTTGAAATGATTATTAGGTCCTAGATGTGATTTTGCCTTCCTTTCATCCACTCGGACAATGTTTTAAGATACAAAAAAGTGCCCAAATCCCTTTGCCTTTGTTTTTCTTTAATTTTGTTGGCCTTTTATGCAGTTCTAATAATAGTGGCGCCTCTCAATAGGAATTCTTGAAAGTTGTCTCTTTTTATAGACCTTGAAAATATATATGGACACTTTCCATGAATTTTGAAACCTTATAAAACTCCCAACTTTACTTTATCACTTGTGTTGAGTACAAAGACGAGGGAAATAATAAGAAATTGCACAATGGAATAAGAAAATAAACATGGAAACACAAATAAGAATTGACTCTGGAAGTTTGAGCAATATAAGTTTTCTACATTAATGCCTTTGTCATACTGAGTTTTTGATTAAGTAAGACAGGTTTTATAGGGATCCTGAAACCCAAAACAAAGGTTTACGATATCAAAGTTTAAACAAAAAAAAAGAGCGAGTTCAAAAGATAGGACAAGCCAAGAAAGGCCAGAACCAAAAGAAGGCTAAATTTCTAAAAAGCAGAAATAAACAGAAGCAACAAGTAAAGCCAAGGAACCTCAGGATAAGTCCACCATGATTTTTGCCGCCTCGGCCTCCTTCAACTCCATGCTGGCAGCCAAATCTTTGATTTCCTGGATCACCATCTCCAGATCCTTGTCTTTAGTATTCTTTGTCTTGGCTCGGGTAAGATTTCTAGGCCCCTAATCAATGTTCTTCACTGCTTATGTTTCCTTGCTAGCTGTGTCCTTCCCAACCAGTTTCTCCTCCAGCTTATCAATCTGGGCATTTCTTAGTTCTCTAGTCTTTTTGAGAGTGTTATAGCTTTGATTAGCTATTTTCTTAAGAGTTGTTTCAACCCTAGTCATGCTTTCCTCAAGTTTTTGGATGCGGGTGCACAAGTTACTTACATTCTCCATTTCATTGTTCATGTTCCCCATGTTAGTGCCATTTACCCTATTTTTAAGGTCTTCCATCTCGTGATAGAGCCACTTGATAGTCCTATAGTTGTCGAGCATGCTGTTTCTGGAATTGTTTAGTAGGTCAATATCAAATTCCCTAGTGCTGTCCCTGAGCACAACTAGAGAACTTTGGGGTTTATGATCTCTTTAGTTATCCCCATTTTAGCCATCTTTGTGTTGAAGTCTCTCCACCCTATAGTCTTTCCCTTATCTACCATATAAAAGCTAAAATCCTTTTCCTGTTCCATCCCAGCATCAGTTTGGTTCTGCATAGGAGGGTTTTTGTCTCAAACAGGGGAAGTGCTTTGAGACTTGTCTTCTAGGTATGACCTATCAACACTCTCTTCCCTTTCCTTATCCTTCTTTTTTGGGGGATTCCTAGAATTGGGGAACTTTCTCTTTTTTCTTTTCCCACCAGTTGGAAACTTCTCACTATCAGAATCCATGTCGTCCTCATTATATTCCTCTTTAGAGGAAATAATTGTATTGCTCTTCTTTTTTGGGGTTACCATGGTCTCTTTTTTAGCTTTCACCTGAGTGCACTTTTTATTTTATGAAGAGGATCCCTAGATAGTCTTTTTATTCTCATAATCTTCTTCATCCTCAGAATGCAAGCCCGTGCTATTCTCTGTGTCTGAGGGGATATAATCCAAGCCTGAAACCTCCATTTCCTCTTTCTGGTTCACCTCTTTACCCATAATCTGGGCTTTAAAGTAATCATAGATGAGCAATAAGAGCCCTTCATGCAGTGTCAGGTTAGCTATGGCTTTTTCTCTATAGCCATTGATATTATCATTTATGGAAGCATAAAGGTAAAATAGGATAGAAATCAACATGTCGTGGCGAAAATGATTAAAAAGCACAAAGTGGTGGGTGCATATTCTATCAAACCTGGCGTCTAGGGTTATGTATTAGATGATGGCACAAAGCACAAACTGCCACAGAATTCTCAGCCCATCAGGAAAGTAATGGGTGTCAACTTTGGTGAGCTCATCATTTTCCTCCTCATCTCTCACAAAGTTATTAATGGTAGCATCCAAAATCTTTTGGTCTCTGTCAAATTTTTAACCAACTATGGGAATCCCCATCACCGCAGAGATGACTTCTTCTATCACAGTGAACTTTCTATCGTCAATTTCAATGCTTCCCTTGTCGTATTTTTTGATGAAAAGCTTTGTAACAGACGACTTCCCACCATGGAGCCTTTCTATAAAGTTGGAAATGCCCCCACTTTTGAGGTACTTACAAACCTTTGTATGCCTTTTCCATTTTTTTCCATCCTTCATAGGCTCTCTCCTGTGCCTTTCTCTGCCCATAGCAAAAAGATTGAGAATCATTAGCAAGGGCAAGCTTTTGTGAAAATCTAATATCTCAGAATAGTTCCAGAAATGCTGACTATTGTGCCTTATGTCGTAAGTTGCCTTTTTACTTCCCAATACCCAGAAAGTGTGTTGGGTTTGATGGTAGTTATTACTCTTACAACCTTTCATGTACTTTCCTTTTATGGCAGCGCCATTTCCCAGCTTAGCTTTTGTGTTCATGATTACATTTAATTTTTCCTTCCTTCCCAAGGATTCGGTCATGATCGACTAAATCCAAGGCTTCACGTGGCATATCTTTGCCGCAATGCCAGTGTATCTGCTTGTCACTTTGCACTGCCCTATTGGCAAAGCAATCGACAACTTGGTTGCCTTCTCTTAACACATGGGTTATGTACACCCTAGCAAAGGACTATAAAAGTTCAAGTGTCTCCTCTATCATGTTTGCAATCGTCCACGAAGGTGGGTGGATATTGTTGAGGCAATTGATGATGTTTTTTGAGTCGCCTTCTAACCAAAGTTGTTTGATTCCCGGATCGTGGGCTAACTTTGTAACTTGGAGGGCGACATTGGCTTCCGCATAGTGGTTAGTTTGAATTCCCAACGGGAAGCTGACTATAGCAATTCCATAATGAAAGCAATTTTGAATAATTCCTCCACTTCCCACCCTTCCAGGGTTGCCTTTGGAAGCACCATCGAAGTTGGCTTTTGACCAGCCTTCCGGGGGACTACACAAGGTGCAACTTTGTCTCCTACCCACGGAGTTCTTGGGGTCAGCAACATCCATGTTACCTGCAAAAGGGTTAGTATTCCCACATGAGACAAAATTCTCGAGAAGAGCATGGTGAATTTTTTCAAAAATGATTCTAGGGTTGGCACTACAATCCCTGAAAATGTGGTTATTCCGCTCTTTCCATATGCCCCAGCAAAGGTGAGGTAAAACCTAGGACCATATTTTTTGGAAGGCTGTGTTTTTGAAGGGCCAGTTCCAGTTAAAGAACAACTCCTTGGCCAAAGAGGGGAAGCACCATTACAACCCAAAAAGAGAAAGGATAAAGTGCCAAACAGAGCTGGTAAAGGTGCAATGAATAAAGAGATGGCCAACCGATTCTGCATGATAGAGGCATAAGGCACATCTATTAGTAATAGGGATGCCTTGTTTAGTTAGATTGTCAATAGTGAGAATGCGGTTTTGGAGCAAGAGACAGAAAAAAAACATTGATTTTTGGAGTAAGGCCAGGAAGCCAGGCTTTCACCGAGAAGGGTGAGGCATCTTGGGTAACAAGAGCATAATAAGCAGAGGCCACAGTAAAGGATCCATTTGGGGAGCCTTCCCAGATCAGGGTGTCTTGGTGCTGGGATAGAGAAGTAGCATTGAGGGTCTTGAGGAGAGGGGTTAAGTCCTGGGAGAGAGAACCAAGATTCACCCAAGAATTTGCATCTCCATAATTTCTGACCCTATCCCCATAAAGCTCTGTACAAATTTTCCAATGCTCTTTTCATTAATAAAAAAATAGAGTAGTTTTTCATTCTTTCAAAAATAGAGTATTTCCATTGATTAATAAACTAAAAGTCTCAACTGAGCATTTTAGGGTGGTTTTAGTCTTGCTAGTTCTTTCTCTGAGGAGCCCTTTGAGCTAGTTTATACTTTAATAAAATATTCAATTTTTATGTAACTTTTTGGTAAAAAAAAAAAATAATAAACTAAAGGACTCCAACAATGAAGAAGTTTCCACAATAACCGAAAAGAAGAGTCTAGATGCATACAAGAAGAAACTAGAAAAGATAAACAAAAAGGGTGAAATAAATGTTGGTGGCTAGAGTAGACAAAGTACCATGATAGGGAAGATTAAATTTGAATAGTTGGAAGTCCACATACGCCAACACTTCCCCATAATCTTCATTTCCATGTATGTCTGCAATACCAATTCCTTCTCAGAGATGCTCAAAAATGTTTTTTGTAAGCGACTTTGTGAAAATGTCTACTAATTATTCTTTGGACCTACAAAAATCATGTTGTATGTCACCATTGTTTAATAATTCTTGAATATAGTGATATCTTATATCAATATGCTTTCTACATTTATGAAAGATGTAATTTTTAGATTTTAAAAATGCTGAATTATTATCACAATAATTTTTTGTAGGTTCTTCTTATGGATGCCTCAAGTCTGTGAGCCCTCTCTTCATCCATACTGCTTGACATGGTGTTGATATAGCTACAACATATTCTGCTTCAGCAGACAAGAACGTCACAATTGGTTGTTTCTTTGATACCCAATAGATAGCGCCCAATCCTAGATGGAAGATATATCTTGAAGTGACTTTTATTTCATCCAAGCAACCTCCCTAGTCACTATCCATACATCTAATCAATTTTTAACCATTTAAAGATATGTACAAAATTTGAAATTTTTTCCTCTAGCTATATACCTTAAAATTATTTTTCCATCTTTCCAATAAGATTCCTTTGGTCTATCTATGAATCTAAAAATAAGACTAACCCCATACATGATATCTAGTCTTATGGTGGTTAGATATAGGAGGCTTTCAATCAATCTTTTGAATAAAGATTGCATCAACCCAATGCAACTAGTGTAGGGGATAGATTCACATTTGTCATCCTAAATCTCTTAAACAAATTAGTAGCATACTTAATCTTACATATAAATATGCCTTGATAATTTTTACTTACTTCTACCCCAATAAAATATCTCACGAACCCCAAATCAGTCATATCAAGTTCTCTTTCTATGGTTGCTTTAAATGTTTTAGTTAACATATTACATGTGAATATCCAACCATCTACATATAGATAAACTATCATGATTTATTTTTTATCATTCACTTGGACATACAAGGTTGGTTCATTGCAACGCTTGTTCAACTCATTGTTCACATAATAAGAATTGATCTGTTGTACCAAGCTCTAGGAGCTTGTTTCAAACCATATAATACCATTTTTAGCTAGTATATTTTATGTTCTTGTCCCAAATCCTCATATTCAGGTGGTTGTTTTATATACATTTATTTCTCTAAAATTTTATTCAAAAATGTTCATTTAACATCCATTTGGTAAACCTTCCAATTTTTTTTAGCTGCTATAGATAAGACTAATCTAATGGTATCCAATCTAGTCACAGGTGCAAGGATTTTTCTATGGTCTATGCTATGTTGCTGTGTGAAGCCTTTACCTACTAGTCTTGCCTTGCACTTTTCTACTTTTCTATTAGCATTTTAGTTTGTCTTGTAAACGCACTTGACTCTAGTCACATCCTTGCCTTTAGGAAGCTCTAGTAGATCCCAAGTTTCATTATCTATATTTGACTGCATTTCTTCATTCATGACTACAATCCAATTTTCATTGTTAATAACATCTTAAAAATAAATTGGATCAGCCGATGTTAAGAATGAAAATTAGAGCAAAAATCATCATTTTTGACCTCTTGTATTTCATCGTATATCTCCCTTAGAGATCTATATCTAAGAGATCTAATTTGAGAACCAACTAGCATCAAACAAACCCTAAATACTCCATGGTCTCACAACTGAGGATGCCAACTTCATGTAGCTTATCTTCGACAAGCTCATCGATCTCCTTCAATAGGTGTCTTTGTTTGGTGTGTCGCGTGATAAAATATTCCCACACGCTTACCTCTTTCTGGATATTAAAAATAATATTTTGTGTCCTGAGGTACTCAAGAATGGACTCGGTAAGAAAGATCCAGACTGCTTTGAGCTGAGAAAAGATCTAGTCGTATACCGCTAGTGCTTTATTATTAATTGTTCACAAAGAATTCATATCAGTTTGGGGAATAGACTCTAAGGTGGATGCCTCTAGCTTTGATGATGGAATGAGGGAGGTGAGCTCCTAAATTATTTCTTTCATCCTTGCTTTTGGGGCTTGTGCATTCATCTTCTTATGGTATTCCTTGGAGTATATGTGATGGTCCACATCGATGACTACATGAGCTCCCAGAGTTCACCCCACTTATTCCTTTTGTCGAGATTGACCTCATGTATCTCATAGTCCTTGGGATCTACCTTGAATTTTTTCTTATCCTTGGGAGGCATGACTGTGGTGTCTACATTTTCACCTCTACCATTGTTCTTCAGAATGTATTCTGTAAAAATAAACTTTTATCGATAGTGTTTACCTAGTATCAGTAAATTAATATTGTGATTACTGATCTAGGTCAAGAAAATAGAGTGTAAATTAAAATAAAAATCCAGAAGATTCATGCACATTGACACATATATTTTTAACATGGAAACCCTGCTAAGGGAAAAACTACCTGGGACTGGTAACCCAAAATATATTCACTCTTCTAAAGTGAGCTCGGTGAAGAGCCAACCCTGTTAAAGGTTACAATGCACACTGTTTAATGTGACTTGGTTAGAGGAAATTTAAAAATAACAGTTCTCTCTTGACCATGCATTCGCTATGGGGTCAACAAGAAAAAAATCAACATTCTCTAAATTTTATAATAAGGGCTCATAGTCTCACTCGGTTAACCGAATTATCTGTACCAATGGTTACACTAATACAGTCATGATCTGATTTAAATACAACTATGATTTGTAGATATTCAGATCTATTCTAAGTACATAATACCTGTGATCAACCTATTCACTTTAGTTCATCTCATTATTCATACTTGTTCTGCTTGATTACGCTCTTTCCTCTATTTGCTCGGTGATGTCTGCAGAAACATACTCAATTCTATCTTTAACCAGTTTGATCAGTGATGCATAAATTTTTATATATGCATCAGGTGTGATGATGTGATATAATGAATCTCTTGTCTATTATATAGACATCATGTATCATTTAAATTTCATGCTTCAAATCTTGCCCCTTAATCTCCATCGTTCATTTTCCCGCCTTATCCATCTTTGGCAATTGTGTTAAAAAAATGTTTCAATCTCTGTCGTCCGATCTTTATTGAATTCTAATAACTGTTTGATCAAATTATAAACTTTATCTTTTACCTCAAAATCATCAATTGTTAGGTAAGCATCCAAGTTGGCCTCGGTTATAATTAAATGCTAAATCAATAGCTGTGTCGGCAATCCCTTGCTCGGTTAGCACAAGTGCTTGGTATAAAATGTATTTTACTCGGGGTTCACTATCTATTAGTGTATACAAAACTCTTCATTTACCAACCGCGTAAACATTGTTTGTTCCATATATTCAATACATAACAAATTTTTTCCACCATAATAACACTCAAATAGGTTGACATGAATGACAACACATTAAATGATAATTCTTATCATCACTTCTGCAACTCGGTTGAATATCGAAAAATGACTTCAAACATATAATCATTTTTAGTTCATCAAGTTCCTTCTGGTGCTCATTAAAATCATTGGCCCTATTAGCTAGATGATCATCCAAAGTGTTTTCTTCTCTGTAATAATGTCTAAGTTTAAGGGAAGAGAGATAACTGCGTAAGAATTTTATTCAAAACATAATTTAAATTCCAATTAGCTATGACCTTATTTAATAAAGCATTAATGACCAGTAAGGAGTCACCTTAAATAATTAAATCAGTAATACTATATTAGAGCCATGTCAAGAATGACATATACCACTTCTAATTTTCCTTTATTGTTAGTGTCAGAATTCAAAGAATTTATAACCCAAGATAAAGTGCAAGAAAATACATGTCAGAGAGGCAAAGAATGGAGACAAAACACCCATAGATCTAAAACATGAAAAATATTCATTCAGAGAGAGAAATGAGGGAATTATCAAAGAATTGATAATTACAAAGTGATCAATCCTAATAAAGGAGATAAAAACCATTGTATTGGAATTGACTTGAAGAGAGGACGTTTTTGGGTAGATTATTATTGCAAGAAGAAAAATGATTTAAATTATTTATGCACTTGTAATTTTAACTCATGTCAACTTAAAATATGGATTTTTCAATTTCATTGATCACCTCTAAGATAAAACATTATTTTTTTTTTTTTTAGAAGATATGATAGTTCCTTTCATGAATGAATTCTATATTAGGATCAAATGGTTTATTTCCCAAACACATGCAAACATGAATTTTTTGTTAAAATTTCTCCAAATCTATTAAAGTGTAAGAATATTATGATTTGGAGGGAAATCCAATCTACCTGCCAATGAAGCCATTTCGAAGAGATTTGAGAAATTTCATACTAAAGGAGAAGATAATCTATTTATTCTAAGTGAGCACAAAAAACACAAGGGAAACCAACATTAATTCCTAATTTTCCTAATCTTATACTTTTAATAATTCTTTCTTGAATGGTGATCCAAGCAAAAGAACCTTCCTTGGAAAGGCAACACAAGCCCCATTAAAAGTTTTAAGGCCAAGTAGGGATTGACAAATAATACACATAGAGTTATACCCATAGTTCACAGTATAAGAAGTTGATTTATCCTTTAACTAGATAAATTCTTCTTTTTTTGAGGATATAATTCTTGTTTTTTTAAAACAATTGTGAGTTGAGTTTAAACTTGAGATCTTGAAAAATAAGGTAAGAAGCAACAAATTTCCAATAGGCCATACTGAGCTTACCAAAATGATCAAGATAAAGATAATATAAAACATTTATTCTCTAAAGGCTTTTAAAGTAGATTATAGTACTAACTAACTTATTATAATATTTTGAGCTTTCTCACCATTCCAAGAATCATCCCAAAACTTAGCATTTTTTCTATATGAATTAACTATGATATAGGGAGGATAACTTCTCTCCAAGAAGCTAGAAAGTACCAAATTTTGGAAACTTTGGGCAAAGTAGATAGAGTGAAAAATTGTATGTGTTGAATATCCAAGTATTTTTAAAATAACATAAGCTTGGCCCATTTTGCATTTTGATTTTCTAGAGCCTCCAAAATATGGCTCCAAAGCTCCATTCTACAAATCTAAGTTTTTAATAATATTCCACATTGATTCTTTGCGAGATAGACATTAGTCCAAGCTAGTAGAGGAATTAAACCATTATTATGAACATTTTTAGACAAGAGGAAATATCTAAGGTTGGCTTGGAGATGATACAAATATCCTTTACGAAATTTCAAGATTGACATCAAATATGTGTAAATGTCATTCAAAATAGGTTTTATAATTGTGATTTTATTTTCTCTAGGTTAACCATTTATGTTTTCAAGATAATGGATCCTTTTAGAGATTAAATATAAAATTTTAACCCAAAAGTCATGTTTCTTTGAGCCAGAATAAAAAGGAATGTTAAGGTAGTTGCAAAGAAAAAAACCAACATAAAACTTACAAAATCTGGTTATACTTTTTTGAACCAAAGGATACATATTCATGAAGAAAAACATAGACTTTTCATTATTAACATATTGACCCGAGGAGGAGACATATATTCAAAAATTACCTTATTGATAGCATCAAACTCAACCATATTATCTTTCCAAAAGAGTAAATTGTCATCAGTAAATAAACAATGAGTGGATGAGTTCTAAATATTTGTGATTTTAATTCCCTTTCATCATTCAACCCTATTTGCAACTTTTATAGCTCTACTCAGACCCCCTACAATAATAATACAGAGGAAATGAGATAGGGAGTCATCTTTCCATGTCCGTCTTGAGAAGGAAAAGAAACCGAAAGGATCACGATAAAGAAGTACTCTAGAAGGAGTGAGATTCTTGTGGTGAGGCAGTCTACTTAATCCATTTATTACCGAAGCCAAATATATTAAGAATGATGAAGAGAAACTCGCAATTAATCCTATCATATGCCTTCAGTGTCTAATTTTATGAAAACCAAGGGAAATTTTTAGTGGAAATTGAATGTAATATCTCATGAGCCAAATCAACACCATTAAGGGTTTCCCTTCCTAGAAGAAAACCACCCTATTTACCAGAAATGATAAAGGTATGATTTTTGCAAGATGCATTAAAATAGCTTTTGTAAAGGTTTTGCAACTTGAGTGTTGCAAAGAGAAACCGGTCTAAAATATGGAAAGGCTATAGGGGCATCTACTTTTGCGGTTTATTTCTATAAAAATTTTATTGAGCTCTTTTCAAATAGTCATGTTTAATTTAGATTCCTCTAAAGAAAGAAACATTTCTTCTATTATGTACTCCTAATATTTTTTTAAGAAGGTCAATCTATGAATCTATTTGGACCAGGAGATTTTTCTAGAGACATTGTGAACACTACCTCCCTTAGTTCTCATGAGGAAATATTTACTTTCTAATTAACATATTTGTTATAGCACACTTTCCATAACCAAAATGGGAAGTCACCTAGATAAATATAAATTTAGAAGATCATAAAAGATTTTTCTTGAACATGTGGATCGCAAATATATAGAATGAAATATATATTACAATGTTTTTTATACTAACCAAAGTCTAATAGGTATGTCTAAAATGATAGATGTAAAAACTCTGATAATCCCCCAACCTGCAATTTGTGATGACATTTATTGTTGTTGGTATGCTATTTGCATAAGTAAAATGAATATAAAACATAGATAATATAAAAAGTTCTTATCTAATGACCTATCTACTTAATTACCAATTTTACAAACATCGTAGCATATGGAATGAACACTAATAGAGAGCATGGTGACAATGACAACACATTGGAAAAATTAAATATTTCAGATAGGAAATATCTAACATCATTGAAGATATTAATATGCAATTATAGACTACATTAAAATGGTGTAATATGCATTTATAGACTACGTTAAAATGGAGTAATATGCATATACGACATAATTAGTTCATTAGCATGGCTATTATTTATGCATTGTAATAAAAGGAAATACTAGAGCATTTGATAATGAAATGTTCTTGAAACATGATTGTTGAAGGATGGATAATATATAGGGAAAAATAGTTCCACTTAGAAATAGAATGTTTGTGAAAGGATTAGCATAGTTATCTACCCCTGAGTAATCGTTCCTTTACTTTGAAATTGAGGTGAGTTTATAAATTTGAAAAAAGTGCATTATGTTTTTGATTAAAAAAGCAGCCAAGACAAGGGTGCTGACCCGAACAAACACAACCAGCATGAGAAGTGCATATTACCAATAGATTACTAGCACAACACGGAGGTCACCACACCCTCAGCCAATACCTATTTTTAAAATAAAAAACCAAAAATTATAACTAACAGGCCCCAACTCTAACATGGAGCTTGTAACCAGCCTGATACCCCTAACAGACCCTAGCTTCGCCTTGAAGCTCGTAACCAGCCTATGAAAGTAAGTATCAAAGTAATTAAAATTATCAGTAAAGAAAGAAATAATTTCAAACCAATAGAAAAAGTTCTACAGAATCACAATAAGGCCCTCAGTGGCTAGCCAACAGAAAGCAACAAAAAAGCAAAGCATGGAAAAAAGAAGGCTGATTGGGGTTTTTACCCCCACTGTCCAGCCGCAGCTTGAGCCAATCCTCTATGAGGAATTGGAATAGCTTCTTTCCCATGTTCTCTTTCCCCTAGGTAGATTCCTTCACCATTTTCAACAGCTAGAGCATGGTTGCCACTGAATGCATAACCTTGACGGCGAACCCAGCCACCCTGTTGAAACTTTCACCTAGATTTTTGATTTCCTCCTTAACCTCTCATAGATCCATTGGTGCAGGGAACCTCTCCACTTGATGTTTTGATGTTTTTTAGGGTTGGATTAGGATTTTTTGTGTGTGTGTCAGAATAATTTCCACAAGGTTGGAAGCAATGTTAGTTTAAGTTCATGTTTGTAAGGGCCTTAGTGCTCATTAGGTGTTTTGGATCATTTTGGCTTCAAATTGTGAAAAGTTGTCATTTTAGTGCAACATGGGTTAGAGGTATGTTTTAGGACCCTACATATCCTATTTAGGGTCTTGGGAGTCAACATCAACCATCAAGTGGACAAGGAAAGTCAAAATGCATCAAAATGCAAAAAGTTGCTAGCAACTTTGAAAGTTGCTCGAGCAACTTTTGTAAGAAATGACAAGATCTGGTTAGAACTGATTTTAACTATCTATGCTTGGTATATGACCATGTAATCTATGTTTTGAAAAGTTTAATGATATTTTGGATTGAGACACTTAATTCTGACAACCTTGTACGGATGACTGTATCCATTTTTCTGTAATCTGCATTGTGTCTTTGTTTCTTTACGGATGTGTACGGATTGGCATAGGTGATCAGACTCCATGTTAGTGTAGTGATTCCTTTTAGCTTCCATATGCAATAGGTATTTTTTTTTTAAAGTTTAGTAGGTGTTAAGTTTGAATTTCTTAAAGGTCACTAGTCTGACAGAGACAAAAATAGTGCTACCTAGTTAGAAATGGCTCTAACCTAAAATCCCTCAAGTGGAATTGCTTGAAACTATGGGGGAAGTAGGGTTAGGGTCTATAGATAGGTTTTATGTTTTCTTTTTGGTTTTTTCAAAAGATTTCATAGGCTAGAAGTGAAGCCATATGGCTGACTAGTGAAACTAGGTGAGCTAGGATAGGGAGAAGAATGAATTTGATTGAGCACCCATGACCTTTTGGGGAAGACTTAGTGACATTTATAGATGCACCAGATAGTCTCCTAAAAGGATTCAAAGGTGGCAGGAGGTGAATCCAATATTGGAGACAAGTTTGTCAATTATTCATGTTGACTAGTCCAGAGGCGTAATTAATAGGCTATAATCTAGGGCCTGCAAGAAAGTTGGCTTTTGGGTGCTTCTAGAGGTTAGGGTTTTGCATTCATATAGGATTGACTGATGTCTTGAATATTTTAAAGTTTTTTTATGGAGTCACTTGGATATTTTGTGAGCATTAAGCCAAATTCAGTGGAAATAGGCCTAGTAGGAATTAAGCAATTAGGCCTCCTAGTGAAATAGTGACCAATTGGATTAGTAAAGTGTCTTGATGTATCGGGATGATTGGAGAATGACCTGGAATGTGTCAAGAAGGGTGTTGAGAGTCTTGGTGAATGTGTCTTAATATTCTAGGTAGAGGATGGGAATTCTAGGTGGAGATATAGTGGGAAAGACTAGGCTTTTGGTTAACTAGTTGGACTAGTTAGGCCTAGAAATATTGGAGTCTTCAAAGTACCAACTATACCTTGGAGGAGAATTTGGTAGAGAGGATCTTGGAAGTGCTAAAATAAGGAAGATCCAAAAAGGAACAATCATTGGAGGGTTGAGTTAATCATTTAACAAACTTGGAGTGGAGAAAAGCCTAGAGTATCAAACCCTTTGCATTAGAGTGGTATCAGAGCTGGAATAGCTTGAAGATTGTGTATGTCTTAAGGGGAGGAGAGTCAAGAGGTTGAAAACATGCCTCCTAAGGAAATGAGTAGGGATTCAATAGTGGAATTGGTTCAGGGCCTCTTGGAGAAGGCTAGTGTATCTGAGACAAAGGGAAAAAAGAAGATCATAGAATGGGGAGATGAAAGTGGTGGAGATGAAAGTCAGACAAAAGAGTCATCAAACAAAGGGAAAGAACCTGAGATAGACAAACAAAAAAATGTATTCTTAGATGCCTTCAAGTCTTTAAAAAAATGATAGCATGGAATAGGTCTACCATATTACTGTGGCAGCCTGAATGGAGAAGATTTGTTGGATTGGCTTGAAGCCATTGAACACCAATTTGATTACAAAGAAGTCTCAGAGGAGAAGAGAGTAAGTTATGCTAAGGTTAGACTCAAAGGATCTAAATTGGTGTGGTGAAACATGATGCAGGATGAGAGGTTAATCACTGGAAAGAAAAAGATTGTTTCTTGGTAGAGGATGAAAATCAGGTTGACGGCACAATTCTTGCCTACTGATTATGAAATCCAAATATATCAAAGAATCTAAGAAAAAAAGAAACGTTAGTGAGTACCTACATAGAGCAGTTCCATAAACTAAGCTTAAGGGCTAGGAGACAAGAAGATGAAATGGAGAAGGTAGCCGCAAGGGATACAAGATGCGATCAACATGATGGCTCCGGACAGTATGCACAAATGTTTCCAATTGGCCTTAAGAGCAGAGGACAAGGCTAGAAGAAGGAATGACTTTCATCAAAGAGGAAGAAGTGGCAGCAATAATATAGGTTTTCAAAGAGGCAGGGGTAACTTTGGTAGAGGATAGTGCTCTAGTAGACAAGAAGACAATCATTCTATGGAAAGTAGTGGAGGAAACCAGTATAGAGGATGTTTCCAAAGGGGAGGATATAGAGGTAGAGGACCACCAAGAGGTAGGTTCCAACCCCAAGGGAGATCTAATTCAGTCTTCACTGGCAGATGCTATAACTTCAACCAAGTGGGTCACACAATGGGCATGCATCCTTAAAAGACTTTCTCATCTTCTATGGGGGATAGAAGGAATCAATTGGTACAAGAGGATGACACTCAAAGTGTTACTTCTCCCATCTCAAAGACAGGGCCAGTATTGGATGGAGAGAACTTGATGTTAAGGAGAATCTTGTTGAAAGTGCTTAACATTATAGAGCCACGACAGAGGAAGGACTTGTTTAAAATAGCTTGCAGGTCTCAAGGGAAGATTTTCAAAGTGATAGTTGACTCTGGATCCACTAAGAACATAGTATCGACAAAGATGGTGGAGAAATTAAATTTGAGAAGGATACCTCATACCTCATCCTATAAGGTTTCTTTGTTGAATAAGGGTCAACAAATAGTGGTAGATGAACAAACCTTGGTACAGTTTGAGATTAGAGAGTATAAGGACAAGGTCCTATGTGACATACTTCCTATGGATGCATTCCATCTGCTCATAGGATGTCCATGGCAGTATGATGTCAAAGCAATACATGATGGAGAGAAGAACAAGTATGTCATCACCAAACTAGGAAATAATTTCCAAATGGATCCATTGCAAGAACACAATGAAGAGAAGCATGTGGGGACAAGTGTGATTTTATTGAATGGGAAAGAGTTTCTAAAGGCCATGAAGAAGGAGAAAGGAGTCTGTTGTGCAATAGTGGTAAAACCAAAGGAGGGAACTAAGGAGAAAATCAGTTTTCCACAAGAGATACAAACATTATTGGAGAGGTACCATGACATAGTAGATAATGGTTTGCCAAGTGAATTACCACCTATGATGGAAGTGTGTCATCAGATTGACCTCAGTCCTAGAGAAAATTTTCCTAACAAAGTAGCATATAAGATGACACCAAGTCAGAATGCAGAGATAGCAAAACAGATTAAAGATTTGTTGGATAAGGGGTTAATAAGGAAGAGTTCGAGCCCATGTGTTGTGCCAATAGTACTTGCACCTAAGAAGGATGGAAAACGGAGGATGTGTATGGACTCCATGGATATAAACAAGATCACAATCAGATATAGGTTCCCAATGCCCTAGATAGAAGATTTGTTGGACAATTTAGGAGGTTCTTGTTACTTTTCTAAGGTGGAATTGAAGTCAGGATATCATCAGATAAGAGTGAGGCCAGGAGATGAGTGGAAGATAGATTTTAAGACCAATGGGGGTCTGTATGAGTGGCTAGTAATTCCCTTTGGCCTAAGTAATGCACCTAGCACATTCATGAGGCTCACGAATGAAGTGCTAGGAGAGTTCATTGGTAAGTTTGTAATAGTTTACCTTGATGATATTTTGATCTTTAGCAGGTCTAAGGAGGAGAAAATGAAGCATTTGGAGATGGTCTTAAGGAAGCTGCATCAAGAGAATTTGATGATAAATCAGGAAAAGTGTGAGTTTCTCAAAACTGAACTAGTTTACCTTGGTTTTGTGGTTGCTAATGGATGTATGAAAATGGACCCTGATAAAGTTAAGTCCATTTTAGAATGGCCTAAACCTAGGTTTCCATGGGTTGGCCTCCTACTATAGGAATTTTGTGATAAATTTCAGTCATGTGTGTGCCCCTATACTTAACACCATAAAAGGTGGGATCAAATGTAAGTTTGAATGGACAGTGGTAGCAAACCAAGGGTTTGAAATGTTAAAGAAAAGGATTGCATAGCTACCTACTCTTAGGTTTCCTAACTTCAATAAAATCTTTGTGGTAGAGTGTGATGCTAGCAAGTTGGCTATTGGAGCAGTGTTAAGCCAAGAAGGACACCCTGTGGCTTTCTTCTCTACAAAGTTGAATGAGGCTAAACAAAAGTACTCCACCTATGATTTGGAATTATATGCTATGGTTGAAGCCCTCAAGAAATGGAGGCACTACCTACTACCTAGGGAGGTTTTGTTCTAAACTGATAACCATGCCCTAAGTTTCCTAAATGGACAAGAAAAACTAAATCACAGGCACATGAAGTGGGTAGAATCATTGCAGGCTTATACCTTTGTTATTAAGCATAAGAAGGGGGTTAGAAACAAGGTTGCAGATGCTCTTAGTAGGAGAGTACTCATAATCCAAGAGATACAACTACAAAGTGTAGGAATGGATGATTTGAAAGACCTCTACAAGGAAGACAAAGATTTCAAAGAAGCCTATGAAGCTTGTGTGAAGTTTCAACAGGGGTTCAAGGTGGAATTCAGTGAGTTTGTGTTCTAGGAAGGCCTATTGTTCAAAGGTCATCTTATGTGTATACCTCAATGTTCAATGAGGGAAAAAATTGTGAAGGAGAAACACCAAGGGATCTTGGGAGGCCACTTTGGAGTGGATAATACATTGGAGCAGGTACATAGGCATTACTTTTGGCCTAAGATGCAGTCAGATGTTAGGATATTTGCAGAACAATGGCAGATTTGTCAGAAGGAAAAAGGACAAAGCAAAAACAGTGGGTTGTATCAACCTTTATCTATACCCCAAAGGCCTTGGGAGTGCCTTAGTATGGATTTTGTTTTGGAGTTACCAAATACACCTAGGGGTTATGATAGTGTGTTTGTGGTGGTAGACCATTTCAGCAAGATGACACACTTCATTCCATGCAAGCAAACAAATGATGCTTCTCAAATTGCAGGTCTATTCTTTAGGGATATTGTGAGGATCCATGGATTGCCCCTGAATATTGTAAGTGATAGGGATAGTAAGTTTGTAGGTCACTTTTGGAGGACCTTATGGAAGATGCTTGGAACAAACTTGTCTTTCTCTTTCGCCTATCATCCATAATCAGATGGGCAAACAGAAGTAGTGAATAGGTCACTTGGAAATTTGCTGAGGTGTCTGACCAAACAACATGGTCAAGCATGGGATCACATCATAGGGAAGGAAAAATTTGCATATAATGACTCCATTAACATGAGTACAGGGAAGAGACCCCTTGAAATAGTATATGGGGTCAATCCTAGAGGAATATTGTAGTTGAGGGATCTCAGTTTGAAGGAAAAGAGAAGTGCTCAAGGAGAGTCATTCGTTGAACAGATGAATGAGCTACATGATCAAGTCAATAAGACTTTACCAAAGAAAGTGGAAAAGTACAAATCCAAATCTGATCAAACAAGAAGGGACTTGCAGTTCAAGGTTGGGGATCTAGTACTATCCTATCTTAGGAAGGAAAGGCTACCCAAGGGTCATCCTACTAAACTACTGATGAAAAATATAGGACCTTTGAAGATTTTGCACAAGTATGGCAAGAATGCCTATGAGGTGGAATTACCTCCTGATTTGGTGATCTCACCCATTTTTAATGTTTGTGACCTATATCCCTACAAGGGACCAACACCAGATAAAGGTCAATCCACTCTTGTAGATTTAGAGGAAGATGATTGGGTGAAATATTTTCCTACCCCAAAGCCATTGCAATTGGAAAGTGTCTTGGACTCTAAGGTGATAAAGAAGACAAGGAAGGGTAACTACAAGGAGTGCCTCATAAAGTGGCAGGGACTACCTGAAGCTTAGGCCACTTGGATGACAGAGCTGGATATTCTGAAACATGGGGTCACCATTGAAGACCTCCTAACTCAAGGGACTTGAGTTATTTTTTTTAGGGGAGTATGGTGCAGGGCACCTCCCCACTTGATGTTTTGATGTTGTTTAGGGTTGGATTAGGAGTTTGTGTGTGTGTTATAATAAGTTACACAAGGTTGGAAGCAATGTTATTTTAACTTCATGTTTATAAGGGCCTTAGTGCTCATTAGGTGTTTTGGATCATTTTGGCTTCAAATTGTGAAAATTTTCCATTTTAGTGCAACATGGGTTAGAGGTATGTTTTAGGACCCTACATATCCTATTTAAGCTCTTGGGAGTCAACATCAACCATCGAGTTGACAAGGAAAGTCAAAATGCAAAAAGTTGCTAGCAACTTTGAAAGTTGCTTTAGCAACTTTTGCAAGAAATGACAAAATATGGTTAGAACTGATTGTAATTGTTTATGCTCGGTATATGAGCATGGAATCTATGTTTAGAAGAGGTTAGTGAGATTTTGGATTGAGACACTTAATTTTGACAACCTTGTACGGATGACTATATTAATTTTTGTGTAATTTGCATTCTGTATTTATTTCTGTAAGGCTGTGTACGGATTGGAATAGGTGATCGGGCTCCATGTTAGTGTAGTGCTCCCTTTCAGATTCCATATGAAATAGGTAGTTTATTTTGAATTTTAGTAGGTGTTAGGATTCAAGTTTTTAAAGGTCACTTGTCTGACAAAGACAAAAATAGTGCTACCTAGTTAGAAATGGCTCTAACCTAAAATCCCTCTAGTGGAATTATCTAAAACTATGGGGGAAGTAGGGTTAGGGTCTTTAGATACTTTATTTTTGGTTGTTTCAATGGATTTCACAGGCTAGAAATGAAGCCCTATGGCTGACTGGTGAAACCAGGTGAGCTAGGACAAGGAGAAGAATGAATTTGATTGAGCACCCATGACCTTTTGGGGAAGACTTAGTGGAATTTCTAGATGCACCAGATAGTCTCCTAAAAGGATTAGAAGGTGGTAGGAGTTGAATCTAGGATTGGAGACAAGTTTTCCAATTATTCATGCTGACTGGTCCAGAGGCCTAATTAATAGGCTATAATCTAGGGCCTGCAAGAAAGTTGGGTTTTTGGTGCTTCCAGATGTTAGGGTTTTGGATTTTGATAGAGTTGGGTGATTTCTTGAAGATTTTCAAGTTTGTTTGTGGAGTCACTTGGAGATTTTGTGAGCATTAGGCCAAATTCAATGGAAATAGGCCTACTAGGAATTAAGCAATTAGGCCTCCTAGTTAAATAGTGACCAATTGGATTGGTAAAGTGCCTTGATGTATTGGGATGATGACATAATGACATGGAATGGGTTAAGAAGGGTGTTGAGAGTCTTTGTGAATGTGTGGGAAGATCCTAGGCAGAGGATTGACATTCTAGGTGGAGATCTAGTGGAAAAGAATAGGCTTTTGGTTATCTAGTTGGACTAGTTAGGCCTAGAAATCTTGGAGTCTTGAAAGTACCAACTATACCTTGGAGGAGAAGTTGGTAGAGAGGATCTTGGAGGTCCTAAAAGAAGGAAGATCCAACAAGGAACAATAATTAGATGGTTGAGTTAGAAATTTAAGCAACTTGGATTGGAGAAAAGAATAGAGTATCAAACCCTCTGCATCATCCATCTTGGAGACCGAATTAAGGGGAAAAGTCTGAAGAGCTTTAATATCCTTTTGAAGTTGGGATATTTCACTCACCGTATTCTGCATGATTTCGATCTCCACTTCCTTGACCTCTGGGGTCTCATCTTTGATTTCTCCATCGACCTTGGGTTTCTCCTCCATCACCTGGGGGTCCGTTGGCAACAGGGTCGTGGGCTACGATTCCTCGATCTTATCTTCAAATAGCTTCTTCTTAGAGAGATCCATGGTGCACAGAGTGAAGCTTGCCAAAATTTGGGGAGATTCATGTCTCTTCTTTTCCCCATCTAGATCCTGAGGGTCTTTTCCTTTTTCACTCTCCTTAATCTTTCATTTCTTCCCCTTTTTAGTGTTCCCACTAGTGTAAATCTTTTTTTCCTCCTCCTTCTCCGAATCTTCCTCTTCCTCCTCATATTCAATGTAACACTTCCTAACCGCTTTCTATGTGAAGTGGGTGTTTGTAGCAATTTTATGGGACCTCCTTCTGCTTTCATTGTCTTCCTCCTGCTCCTCAGACTCGATGGTGATTTGGGTTCCACCCGTGGACCCTGTATTGGTCTTCTAAGATTTTTCTTGGTTTTTGGAGGAAGACGAGGGGTTAGAATGGGCACCTGTCACCTCCATAAGGCCCTTCACAGTTGGTGTGGTAATGCCCTATAAAGAAAAAATTCTAGGGGGACACAATGCAAGGTGGAAATTATAAAGGCGAAGAATAAGCCCTTGGTGGAGAATGCAATAGTTCTGCCTGGCTTTTAATTTTTCCCTCACATCCAAAATCGTAGCTTCAAGGGAGTGAAGCAGGTAAAAGGGGAAAGAGATAGTATCATTGTACTTGAAATGGTTTAACAGGGGAAAGTGGTAGTTGTAGTGGGTGCCGAAGTGGCCTTCCAAGGTAATATACTTTATGAGGATGAGGCAAACATCATTCCATAGGTTTGGCAGCTCCTCCCTTTTAAATCCTCCACGGATTAGAACTGGGACCTGCAATTTCTTGAAGAATCTCATTTTACCAGAATCATCGTGGCTCTTCGTTATTTTTTTCCACTTCTTCCCTTATGTGGAAAGCCCCGTAGCCTGGGTTATAACTTCTTTATTTACCTCAAAGGTAAAACCATTTATTGTAACTTTACTCTCTGTCCAAGTTTTTACCCGCTGCATGGAGATAATTTCATTGCATCCTCACATAGCTTCCATGAAAGGATTAAAACCACCCTCCTTCAGATAGGTCACTGCACACTGGTTCTTGAGAAACCCAGCCTCAATCCTTGGGGGTTTCACCCTCACCATATCACCACCTATATCAGAGCTATACTCAGGATTCACCTCTTCCTGAATGTCCACCAACATTCCACCTTTCACACCTCTTCCCAACACCCACTTAACCAGAGTCTTGCAGCAAACACAAACACAATACTAGAGGGTGAAAATACACAAGGCGAAAAACTAGGTGGGAGTAATAACCATCATTTCAATGAATTGGCAAGTACCAATCACATGGTTGGCCAAAGTGATTGCAGAGCCTTCACATATTGTGATATGATTTCCTTTCCCATTATTAATGCACCACTTAACCCCATCCATCTTGTCAAGCTCTTCCGATCTCGTGCTTTTCCCCATGTCAGCCCCAAATTTTGAAAAGCCCATACTTTTTCTAAAATTAGAATTAAGCACCCATCTTTTTAGAATTCTAATAATATAAAAATCCTTCCCTATAACTTTTTAAAAATTTAAAATCACCCCAATCACCGTGATCTTGTCCACCGCCTTTCCCATCCAATCAAAAATGTCCTTGTACCGCATTTCCCTTCCAGAAAATGTGTTGTAATTTGAAATCATCAAATCTAGGGAGCAGCGACCAGATGTCCTGCAACAGATTAGAAATTCTCCAACCTGCTTTAAATTTTCCCTTAACCATTTCAATAATAATTTAGGAGTCCTCCTTAATGACCAACCTTTTAACTCCCAATGTAACCGCCACCTTTAGGCCCCAAAAGAGGGCAGAAATTTTTGCCATGTTATTTGATCTTGATCCGAGATTTATTGCATAAGCAATGATCATTTTGTCATTTTTGTCTCGGAAGATATCTCCACCCGCAGCAGATCCTTTGGAGGTAGCTCCGTCAAAATTCAATTTGGTGAAATTTTCCTCCGGGGGGGACCACTTGGTATTCCTTCTCGCCACAATCCTAGAGTATTCAAACTCATAGATGGAGGGAGACACCTGCTATTCCTTAGCCACCAAACAATCAAAAGCCTTGGGGGGGGAGGGGGGATTTTCCAACGGCAAGTACCAAGGTTGTTCTTCAGCAGATTCATAGCCAGCCTTATCGTCCCATCAACATCTTTTTCCTCCCCTCAACACCCAGTTATTCCTTTCCTTCCATAATCTCCAACACACATGTGGGGTTACAGCCTCCAAAGGGTGTTGATAAGTGGGTGCTTCGTGAGGTTCCCTCAGTTGCAAATTATTATGTCCAAGTCCTCCATGAAGACCCAATTCAATCTCATAATGCTCATAATTTTGGACCAAACCAGAGTCGCATATGGACAATGAATAAGAATGTGATTGAGAGACTCAGCATGTATTTTACATAGGGTACATCTATTTACTAAATGAACTCCTCTTTTCTGGAGGTTACCCAACATAAAAAATTTACCATGGAGGGCTATCCACCAGAAGAAATTGATCTTCGGGATTAATTAGGGAATCCAGACTTTCCCCCAACTCCTTTCATCTGCCACAACTTTTAAGTTAGTTAGATAAATAGATTTCACCGTGATCTCCCCCGATTTGTTATGACACCAAATAGCTTAATCCTCAACATGGGATATAGGAATCTTGACGCCATCAAGAAGCTCCTAAATTTCTTTTATATAGGGCGGCACTTAAGTCTGATCCTGAAAAGCATCAGCGAGAACTTTTTATTTCTTACCTCGAGAGATGTAGTCGCTAACTTTACCTCCAAAGTGAGAAATCAATCTATCCTTGATGAGTCCAAACTTTTCCTGTCTGAGGGGTTTTTCCCCCACCCACACATCTTCCCAAAAACGGATCTGGGTGCCATTTCTGACCACCCATTTTAAACCTTTGAAAAGAATTCCTTTGCTTTTATAAATGAAATTCCAGATTTTTTAGCTGGAGGGTAAATTTTGACCATAGGGGAATTGGTCATTGGAAAAATAATTTGCCTTCATAATTCTACTCCACCTAGAAGTTCCTCTAAAGAGCTGCTATCCCATTTTAGATATCAGAGCCTTATTTAGGTCCTTGATTTTTCTCATGCCCAGACTTCCCACTAGCTTCGGTTGACAAATAGTATCGCAATTAACTAGCTTCATTCTAGCCTTTTCCTCTGTCCCCGACCACAGAAAGTTTCTCTGGATTTTTTTCCAGTTTCTCTGTTGTTCTATCATTTATTTTGAAAAGAGACTGGAAATAAACAAGAATACCTTGGAGGGCTGCTGAAAGCAATTGGAGTTTTCAGGCATTACTAAGGACCTTACCTTTCCATCTAGCCAGTTTTTTTTTGCATTTTTTCTAGTATGGAGTTCCAAAAATCATCAGAGACTTTCTTCACCATGAGCAGGAGACCAAGATAGGTATCTGGAAGTGAAGCTCCCTTACAACCAAGACATTCCACAATTTTCATCTGCATTCTTTGTTCAGTGTTGAAGAAGTAAATTTTTCCTTTTTTGTAATTGATCACTTGGCCAGATGCCAACACATACTTATTCAGGAGGTCTTTCCATTATCTAGCTTCTCTAATACAGGTTTTTCCAAAGAGAAACGTGTCATCTACAAATTGTTGTAAGACTTCTGGGGGAAGAGTGGAAGCCGGTTTAAAACCAACAATAGATCCAACTCTCCTTCCAGTCTCAATAAGTTTTGAGCCAACACCTCTGCCACTAGAAGGAAGAGGTATGGGGATACAGCGTCCCCTTGACGTAATCCCCTTTCCAGAGTAAAGGACCCCCAGGGTGTTCCATTGACCAGCATGACAAAGTCAACCATTTCTAGTTTTAAAGCCATACCACCGTTATTCCCTTTCTCCATAGAATGAAAGATTTCATGAGTGGTGATAACAACATCAAGAAATTGTCTTCCCGGGACAAACCCCTTCTGGTTGGGATTAATTATTTTCCCGAGAAGGGGTTTAATCCCGTTGGTGATAATTTTGGACAAAATTTTATAGGCAGTGTTACATAGGCTTATGGGGCGAAAGTCACTCATGCATTTAGGATCTTGCCCTTTAGGCGCAAGGACAATGTATGTTTTGTTAATTCTTTGCAGGATGCTGCCAGTCTTGACAAAATGTTTTGTTAATTCTTTTTAGAAAGCGCATTATGTTTTCCTTGAACAATAACAACATCTATTTTCCTTGCACTCAATGCTAGCAAACAATTATATTTAAGAGGTGAGTTTATAAATTTGAAGAAGAGAAATTTTGTTTTCCTTGAACAATAACAACATCTATTTGCCCTGCACTCCAAACTAGCAAACAATTACATTAAAAATCTAATATAACTAAAAATAATAAATATTACCCTAGAAAGGGACTGAAGATAAATTTTAATGTCCCAATCATTCACTTCATTTTAAGAAAGAAATGAATTGTAATCCACCTTCATGATTTTGACAACTTCGGCATATACTTTCCTTCCGTTAGAAGGTGTATTATTTTTAAAAAAATAGACTCTCTTTTTATTTTAAAATTATTTTTTTCCTTTGAGCTGCCAAACATGATTGGAGCTATGTTTATCAGCACAAAAGAAAAAATCAAATGTTAAAAAAATGTTTATCAGTCACATGTTATTCTAGAAATTTCTTTGTTATTACCTAGTGCCCACCACAAACGGAAATAGCCTTCAGGTTTGACCAAAACAATTCATTTCTCATCCAACTATGACCAATGGTAGTAACCTGGCGTACACTCCATGCAATTTAAACGAAAATACAACGATGGAGGCATTACACCTATTTTCATATAAATTCAATCCAATGTCAAGCACTACTCCACATAAGTTTCGTGTAAATATAAGTCATTGTGCAAACATACATCTCATTTCTATCTGCAACGTTTCTACAAACTTCTCCAAAATGGGTGTACTCGGATTTGTGGAGAGTTGCTTCAAATTACCCGCTACAAATGATGTGTTCCCCGAAGAAGAGGGAAAGCATGAAGATGATAACGGGAAAAAGATGAGAGATTCAAGTGAGAAGAAGGGTAGTTCATGCAGTGCCCCAATTGTTGTATCCTACTTCCCTCTTGGATCAAATCTCTCCCGCCTCTAGCCTCTATCTATTTCTTATCAATTCACTTGGTTGGAAGAGTTTTGATGATGGTTCACGAATTCATTGATCACAGCATGACTAATAGATGATAAATAATGTAACTTCATTATGTAGGTATTCATTTACTCTCCAGCGGAGATTGGCCGATCCTCTCTACGAGGCAAATCGTATGAAAGTCGAGCGAATCTCCATATGGGTTAGCAAGAGCTGACCCCTATTTAATCGTTGCTTGTTAATCACAAATATAGCTGTAATTCTTTTATAAATTCAGTTGGATCTTGCAGTTAAGGACTGACATGTAAATGAACATTTTGAAAAAATATAATTCATTCAATTTCGAGGATTTTTGTTTAAATGCTCATAGTTGTTAACTGGGCATTCACTGCCAAGAGAATTTTTTTATATGCATTTGGCGTGCAACTAGTTGTTTTTAGGTAAGCAATTTAAGTCACTTTCTTTGAAAACTTCTGCACTCTAGTTGCATGTAGATCTGAGCCACCCCATCATCGTCTTCTTTAATCCATCTTTCATTTTTTCACTCACTTTGCCTCTCCTGATGCGAGCCAGCGCAGTCATGAAATTGGTCGTGTATTCCTTTGCAAATATAGAAACTCTAATCCGTCCCTCCGTTAATTCTCAACATAGCCTAAAACCAAACGTAGACTTACACATAGCCCTAAAATGCTTCTAGATCGCCATTTTTTTATTAAAAACTTTGAAACTTTTATGGTATTAAGTATCATTGTTATCGGGAAGACGGAGAACTCTTTTCTGGTTCTGATTGGCGTTTGATAACTGGCCGAAGATGTCGAAAAGCTTAAGGGCCCGTTTGGTTGCACCTCATAACCGGGTTATGCTGCCCATAACCCAGTTATGGGGTGCAATACTCCGTTTGGTTGCCTTTTTCAAAATGGGAATGTGGATTTCGAAATCCCCATTTTGCCCCAAAATGTGGATAAGTTCATTCCACCTCAGGAGGTGGAATATCTTTCAAATCCATGGTTATGTCTTATTATCAACCAAATTTAATCTTCCCATCGGGTCCGGGCAAGTCCAGGTTTTTGGTTTTAAACCCCATTTTAGTTTTTCGTCGGGTCCGCAGATATCCACGTTTTGGCAGACTTGTATCCATGGTTTCGACAATGTTTGCGTGTTCGTGTTTGTCTTCGACAGTGTCTACGTCTACGTGTTTGTGTTCATCTTCGACAGTCTCTGAACAGGTACGCATGATCATCATGTCTTCTTCATTGCATCGTCAAACTATCGTGAGGGATTTTGAGTAGTTTTGTAAATTTTATGGGTTCATTTGCTTTGGGCATTCTGGGT